>JALBZZ010000432.1:0-25809 GCA_038051095.1 Globisporangium irregulare
AAAATTAAAAGTGTATTTCGGCACGAGGCGTATAGCGCGCCTTGTTCATATCTACTCGGTTCGGTGGAGGATTACCACCCACCTATGAGAGTGCAGCGAGGGTGCCGTTGATGCCCGCGCCGAGGATGCACGCGATGCCAGTCATCCAGGAGCCCATGCGCGCGAGCGGCATCTGACTCGCAAACGTCAGCGTGTGCGAGATGCGCGCCGTGGTGTAGAGCACCAAGAGTGCAGCCGTCGCGGTCTGGTTGCCGCCGGCGACGATAGAGCCCCAGAAGACCACGAACGCCATGGGCATGGACTCGAGGTCATTCTGCACGATGCGTTTCCAGCGCATCTCGTCCTCGACGGCTTTCTTCACGGTCGAGCTATCGGAGACCGCGTCGGTCTTGCTTAAGCGCTGGATCGGCTGGCCCTTGGCCATTGGCAGCTTGTTGTCCTCGGGCGCGCGCGTGCCGGCTGAGAACGCCTTGCGACCCTGGATCATTGTGGTCGCGAGGAACTTGACGTAGAGCATCGATGCGCAGACGGCGAACACCTTGACGTCCGCGCGGTCGTTGGTGCTGAGGATGGCGTTCATCTTTTGTGTGGGGGTTTCGTGGAGTGTGTGGCTTGTTGTAGTGGTTGTGTGTGTGCTGCAGAGCGCGAGTTCAGTACTGAGGCAAGTGGGCTGTTTTAGGTCGTGAAGTATGTTTGCTCAATAGCAACGAGCGCACAGATCACACATCCAGTGCAGCTTGGTACATATAGAGTGCATGTTTGCATGTTTGCAGTGTGGTACATGCAAGCAGACATGGTTGTTGAGAAATGTACAGCACTGTCAGGTGTCATATCGTGGGGGGGGAGGTCAGGTCACGGTCTCCGAAAATCTAAAAGGAGCTTGTTTGCTTGATTTCGCGACAGCAAGAGTCTGAGGCTGGCTGGTTCTGATTGAGTAAACCTGCCAGGGATTACGCGGACCGGTCTGCAATTGGAGCACGCACTGGCCAGTCAGCCGGAGTTTTTCGAGCTCGTATTCATTTCATGAATCCTGCCGTTCGGATTTCAATTCCAAAGTCGGATTCATCAGATTTTAGTATGGAGACCGCCTGATGGCGGTCTGACTGTGTGTGGTCATCGTCTTTTTGCGAGGTCAGGCACATCAGGCCAACTTCAACATCTGTGCAGAAAAAAGGGTCAGAAAGCAAGTCAGGCGCAGCATCGGATCTCGCCTGTCAGTACAAATGGCTGATGAAATGGCCCGACGTTTTGTCGCAACTGAGGAATGCACTGATTTAGACACAGCGAGATGCTACGCCTGACACTCATTCTGATTATGATAATCGGCTGAAATCAACTCACGTGTATCATTTGTTTGTGCACGCTTGAATGCCATTTTGCACCCGTGGCATGCTCTTCTGTGAGCTTCTTCAGATAATTAATGCGACTTCCAGTTCATAATGTGGCGACAAAAGTGTTATGTAAAGCGCGCTGGGTAAAGTGGCTCTCCACTTCGGGGTCTGTCCGTCCTGAGGTGATCGTAACGATTGGCGTGTACGTTAAAGCGGACGGCTCACGCTCACTTGTTTGCTATTTCATTTCGATAATGGAAGGGTGGTGTGGATGGAAACGAGCATCTATTGCTTTTATCTGCGCCTTCGAATACTCAATACGTATTCAATCTACGTTTGCAATGGAACCACAGCGACTTCTCACCACAGCTGTTGGGCAATACAAGTACAAACTCGTAGCGCACAGATTCTTCTAGTGTACGGCAGCGATGACACCATTCACGCCGCCGGCCATGATACACAGCACACCGATGACCCACGTCAGCATGCGCAGCAGCGGTAGCTTGTTCGCGTACGCCACCGTGTGCGCCACGCGCATGACCGTGAACATCACGAGCGCGCCGGCGTTCACGTTCTGGTTGGCGCCGACAGAGATCGAGATGAGGAAGAGGATGAGTGCGAGCGGGATCGCCTCGATGTCGTTCTGCACGATGCGTTTCCAGCGCAGCTCGTCGTGAATGGCGGTGCGCACGACCTCATCTGGGTGGTCGAGACGGAAGTTGAACGACTGGTCCGGCTTATCCTTCGCTTGCGGCAGGTTGCTGTCTTCTGGTACGCGCGTGCCGGCGTCAAAGCCGCGACGGCCCTGGATCATGGTCGTGCCGAGGAACTTGAGGTAGAGCACGAACGCGCAGACCATGAGCACCTGCACGTCCAGCGGTGTCACCGACTCTGTTTTCTCTTCGGTGAACATGGGTGTAGTAGCGTCGTGTGTGGAATTGGAGGTTGATGCAGTTGAATGATCAGATGGATGTGTGCGCAAGCTGGCGAACTGAAGAGTGAGTAAGGGAGGAAGCAGCGATATGCTGTTGATGACACGACGCCTTGGGCTACTCGTCGTGTCCATCTTACTACCTCTTGCAGAGGGCTGTGCCATGACCTTGATGACATTGGATGCTGTGTCATCACGATCAGGAGAACGAACGTGCGGAAGAAAAAGTCGGTTCAAATGTCAAACATATATATCGCGCCTGATGGGTGATAATGCAATACAGTACCTATACAACACGACAACTCGTACTGTACGCACTCGCGAGTAATGGCTTCATTGTGTAGCGTCAGCACGTACAAACGAGCAGCCTTACCACGAGGCACACGATAACTGAGACAAGCCAGAACCAACTAACTGCAGTTCTTACTGTAGTTACCTGTAGCCATTGCACTGCACGATTCTGGGGTTATGTGCTTGTAGTCCATTTCTTCCACACGCGAGTAGCGCTTTGTCAATGCTACATGCAGCACCCGTTCACAAAAGCGATATAGTACTGCACTGATCTTCGTGTGCCGAAGTCATTTCTTATTCCGTTCTTTCGAACGATGTACACGCGCGCACTGGATATCTTTCGGTGGTGCGTTATTTCAAGTCAGTACGTAAACACCCAGCCACGTGGGCCATGAAAGAAGGCACTTCAACATCTGCGCAGAAACGGGGCGGACGTGACGAGCCAGGCGCGAATGGCATCATCCGAGGTTCACTGCGCCCATCAATTGTCTCTCGGATAAGTACGCACCACCACCCCACCACCTCCACAATCCATGGCACTCTCCTACTGCTAAAAGGAATAAGCCAACCATTCATGTTTACCCTGTTGTAAATACAGTGTCTTTCGTGGCGCAGAAGATACCGTTGAACCCATGCGTGTTATACCCAGACTTGGTCAGGCACAACGTGATCTGGTCAGGCACTTCCTACTGTATTCCACCGCTCCCTCTACTACTGCTGATACTGTACGGTGCTTCATCTGTCCGACATGTCAACTGATTGCGACTTCAGCTTCGACGAGTGAACCCGCCAGTTGGCACTGTTCTCGAATGCCTGGGACAGGCAGCAATGGGAAAGGTGACGACGGTTGCTTCCTCACGATGACCAAGAGCAACCGGGCAAAGCGCAGTCGGAATGATTATAAGAGCAATGCGAGCCAATGCCATGAAGATGCAGGCGGTGGCAACGCGCCTCGGACGGAAGCCATGCACTGGTGTTCTCTCGGAGCTGTTGCGTGGAGGTCGTAGCAATAATGGTGTCCACGCTTTTCCATCAGGCGCCGTGCCGTCATCTCTGTCGATGCGATCGGGTCTTCACGATGACTGGAGGGCTGGTGCAGCGCTCGCCAAGTACCACAAGTCGATCTGGACTTCAGCTCGAAGCAATGCCTCGCCGGACGACAAGGAACACACTGACAACTCTAGTAGCCCTGCTGCTGTGATTGATAAGCTCACTGACGCCACCACCACCGTCGCTCCACACGTGAAAGACGATCCGCGTCATGTGTGGCGTAACCCTGTGCCGCATCCAGTCTACGACCTGAACGAGATCGCTAAGAGCATTCAGCAGACTCACCACCAGCCAACACAGCTCCACGAGCGCGTGGCACTCTCAGTGGTCAAGGTATTGCGCAGCGGGTTTGACTTCGTGTCGCGCTATCGCGGTCCAGGTGGCGAGATGACGGAGCGCGACTGGCTCAACCGTTGTCTCTTCCTCGAGTCGATCGCTGGAGTTCCGGGGATGGTCGCTGGCATGGTGCGCCACCTCCACTCGATCCGCGCGATGCGACGGGACTACGGCTGGATCCACACGCTGTTGGAAGAGGCTGAGAACGAGCGCATGCACCTACTCATCTTCATGAACATGAAGCAGCCCGGGTGGAAGCTGCGTGCAGCGGTGCTGGGAGCCCAGGGCGTCTTCTTCAACGCGTTATTCCTCACGTACCTCGTCTCACCGCGCACGTGCCACCGTTTCGTCGGGTACCTCGAGGAAGAGGCCGTGAAAACGTACACGGGCTTGCTCAAGGACATCGAGGACGGTCACTTGAAGCAGTGGGAGCACCAGGTCGCGCCGTTGATAGCGAGGAAGTACTACGAGCTGCCGAAAGACGCCAAGATTGCGGATATGATTGCGTGCATTCGCGCGGACGAAGCCAACCACCGCGACGTGAACCACACGTTTGCTGGTTTGGACCAGCGCACTGGGGTGAACCCATTTATCCGCTACAAGAACGATGAGCGCACGAACCCTTGAGAGTTGTGTTCATGACAGCAAGCAGAGCTGAGACGAACGGCCGTCATTTATTACGCAAGATGAACGACAAATACATGCAAACCTGATTCCATGACGACACCAAACCGACGCTGTTCATTCCTCTCTTTCTCCAGCCACAACCTACCTTTATCGCTAGTTGAAAGCGGCCACGATGCCATTCACGCCGCCGGCCATGATACACAGCACACCGATGACCCACGTCAGCATGCGCAGCAGCGGTAGCTTGTTCGCGTACGCCACCGTGTGCGCCACGCGCATGACCGTGAACATCACGAGCGCGCCGGCGTTCACGTTCTGGTTGGCGCCGACAGAGATCGAGATGAGGAAGAGGATGAGTGCGAGCGGGATCGCCTCGATGTCGTTCTGCACGATGCGTTTCCAGCGCAGCTCGTCGTGAATGGCGGTGCGCACGACCTCATCTGGGTGGTCGAGACGGAAGTTGAACGACTGGTCCGGCTTATCCTTCGCTTGCGGCAGGTTGCTGTCTTCTGGTACGCGCGTGCCGGCGTCAAAGCCGCGACGGCCCTGGATCATGGTCGTGCCGAGGAACTTGAGGTAGAGCACGAACGCGCAGACCATGAGTACCTGCACATCCAGTGGCATCTGGAGATCCGACACCACGAGCGACGACATGGGTGCCTTCTTGTTGCTACCGTATTTTTGCTGCTGCTGCTGTGAGAGTCGTTTGGTCGATCAGATATGCGCGCGTGCTGGAGAAAACTGGAGTGAGTAGTGAACACGAGAGCGTTGAAGCAGGCAGATTGGATTGATGGATGGCGATCCATCCATCCCACTGAGCTCACTCCTCAACACACATCCATCACTACCTTTTCTCCGTTGTCAGCAGCAATCGCCAACATCTCCCACGCGTGCGCGCACCGCCACCTTGGGCATGGGAGAAACGTGGAAGGATTTCTTTTTTGGCGGCGGCTTGATCGTGAATCATCACGTGCGGGCGGCCAGTCGTCACGCTTTCAAGGGAGGCAGGTGCGCCACCTCGTCTGGTGTCCGCGACATGGCGTCAGTGTGCTCGCTCGCTCATGTACTGGGCGGCAGCGTCCTCAATGAGCAAGCCCTGAGAGGTAGCTGGCGACACAAAAGATGCCCGAAAGATCGGAAGTCGTGGAGCCGAGGAAATTCGAAAACGTAAGCGGAACTTTTTACGTACAAATAGGTTGCGCTAGCGAATGTATTTTTCATTTTGTTTAGATAAATTACTTTATGCCCTGTTGAAAACGCTATCGACTGTAGAAGGTAAATGATCTTTCTCTGTACAACCCTGAGATTTCTAATAACCTCCCACAAGTTTTGCGTTTTCTAGAACCTCTTGATAATTAATAATGTAATATAATTTTTGCACTTTTTCATACAAATCCAAGCTAATAAGGCTTTGTCGGGTGCTACGTTTTTCTTACATGGAGGTTAGGGGTTTTCAATAGCCTGAAAAATGATTTTGAAAAGTCGAAATTCACGTTTTGACGCGCTACGTCCACTTTTTTCTGGCACTTATTATAACGAACTATGCTAGAAGTGAGAGTCTGCTCAAAAGGCGGCCCCAGCAAAAGCAAACCCAACTTATCTGCTCGCATTGATCTCTGTGGACGTGTCGTCATGAGCGGATTGGGTCAGCGGCTGCGTAGCACGTATGCATCTGGCGCGCCGGTGAAACTACGTACCGAGTCTCAGCCGTGGCGCCGTCGACTTCACAACGCGATCAGACATCGGACCGGCGCTCTCGCCCATGGCACCAGAAGGCATCGCGGCTGCGGCTGGTAGCGATGTCGGCGCGGGGCCAGGCGCAGGACGAGCATGGACCGTCGAACTACCGCCTGGAGCTACCGGTCGCAGTGGTGACGGTGCCCCTGGAGGCGCTGGAAGAGGCTCCAGCACTGCTGGTCTGGGTGGATCCGGACGCGTGACCAACGAGAACGAGGACTACGGCGACTAGTGAGACGAACTGCGACGAGTTCCCCGGGTACTCGCCCGTCCACGGGGCTCTTCCAGGACACGCCGTACGACCTGGACGACAGAGAAACCGATGACATCTACGAGTCAGTGGATGAACGCATGGACTCATGTTGCATGCGCCGGCGCGAGGTGAAGATACTCGAGGAGCCCAAGAAGGCGCGCTAAGATCGCCTGAAGATCAGCGACCAGTTCGTGGACCTCAGGCCGGACTGCAGAACATGTAGGCTACCGAATGGGAGATGATGCCGAACATCGGCGACTACTCGCTCAGGTTCATGACCAACACGGCACTGCAGAAGCGCAACAGACGGTGATTGACCCGAAGAGGTACCTGATAGATCTCATCAGCATCAAGCTCACGAGTGACACAGAGATTGGCGACATCAAGAAGGCGTGTCTGCTGCTGCGCTCGGTCACGATGACGAATCCAAAGCACAGCCCCGGCTGGATCGCTGCGGCGCGTCTGAAGGAAGTCGCGGGGAAGATCATACAGGCGCGCAAGATTATCGCGCAGGACTGTGAATGCTGTCTGACCCAGGAGGACATGTGGCTCGAAGCCGCGCGGCTGCAGAACCCGGAGAACGCCAAGATGATCATCGCGAAAGCCCGTGCGCTGGTCCCATCTGCGCACGTTTGGGTGAAATCAGTTCTGCTCGAGCGCGAGTACGGCGAGAGCCCGGAAGTGGAGAAGAACATACTCAAGGAAGGCATTAAGCTCTGATTTTGCCAAGCTGTACGTAATGGCGGGCCAGTTCTACGAAGCGCAGAGTCCGCCAACCTTCGACACGGCGAAGAGCTTTGGAAGGGTCCATCTGAGTCCAGTGTCTCAGAGTTCAGTTTGAGAGAGTGTACGCTCGCTTTTTACGCATAAACCCGTTTGTTTGGCGTAAAGTGTACATTAAAACAGATATCTCTTACAAAATCATCACCAGGAATAGACAAAAATATTCTTTAAAATAACCATGCAGGTACTCAACGAACCCCTCTCGTAACAACAATTCGAGTTTCGGTGATAGAAAAATCTTGCGTTTCATTTCATGCTGTCTGTGTCTCGTATTGCTATTAGTGTGGCGTCACATGGTTCCACACAACTTTTCAGCGCAGTTTTTTCGACTCGATACCAGTTGTGTTGACGTCAAAAAAAATCGCCCAGGTTTTACCCTGAAAGCGTGTGGTGCACATTAATTCCCGCTCCATCAAATTTGGGCGCATTCTTTCTGACGCAAACCATCTCTGTTGACGTGCCTAAAAAAGAAAAAAAAAACTGGCCCATTTCCAGTCACTGCCAAAATGCTCAGTGCGAAGAGCTCCAAGTCGCAGGCACACGACCGCAGCAGCAGCAGGAGCAGCAGCATGGCGCGCGCGCCTTCCACGTCGTCCAAGCAAAAGCAGCAGCTGAAGAAGAAGACTAAGCCGCGCGACTCGAAGCCCAGCGCCGCCGCCGTCGCCTCCGTCCACGCGAAGGCGCTGGTGTCCTCGCCACCCTCGACAGCGCCTGATGGTCCAGACAAGCAGTCGCCTCCCCACCCATCGGCCAAGAAGAACGGCGGAGGTACCATCACCGTCAACAAAAACGGAGGTGCGAGAGCCCACAGCGCCGCGCTCAAGTCCAAGTTGAACCTCAAGCCGCGAGCATGTCCTGTGCAGAACCTGCCACCCGAGATGCTGGCGCTGCTTTTCCCGTTCCTGACGTGGAAAGACACGTGCGCGATGACGCTCGTGAACGCGTCGTGGAGCCGCCTCGTGTTCAAAAACAAGAGTGCGCACTATGAGTGGAAGAACACGGTCATCATCAGCCCAAATGCGGACGAGAGCCTCGCGATGCTGCTGCGGAACGAACGCGGCTGTCTCGACGCGCGGTTCGCGCCGAACCTGATCATCATCACTGTCGGTACGGGTGACTCGACGCCGTTCAAGACCGGCGGGTACTGGAAGGCCGTCGCGCAGACGCTGGAGAACAGCAAGCTCATCCCTATGGGTTGTCCTGTCGTGACGCTCTTCACGCCACTGGGGGTCATGGGCACCGGAAGCGAAGACGAGCCAACCGCGGCGCGAGAGTACGAGGAAGAGCTCGGCGAGTACGGCGACTCGCCGTCCAAGACCATGACGTTCTCGATCACTGTCGCGCACTTGCCTGGTACCTCTGTGGAGACTGCGACGTTCGATCGCAAGTGGCTGCGTCAACAGGCACGTGGACGCGGAGAAGAGCCTGAGTACCCGTTCTCAAGCCCTATGCCAGTCAGTGCAGGAGAAGAAGAAGACGCTGGTATGGAAGATAACGACGACAGCCCATCGTTCCTGCTCTTTGGTGTGAACGCAAACAGCGCGGAGGAGCTGGCGCCGATCGTGACCAAGTGGCACCCGGGGGCATCGGTCGTAGGTGGCATCCTGCCGTTCGCCGACCGCTCGATCCCCATCGCACTCTACAAGCGCAGCACCGCGACACAAGAGCGAGGAGAGTCACGCAAACACCAATTCGCGCGCAAAGCCAAGTCCAAGCAGTCGGCATCGTCAGCAACAGCAGCAACAGCAGCAGCAGGACCAAGTGCCGGCACATTAGAGTTTCCGACCAACGTGCTCATCCGCTTCCACGGCGAGGTTGGCTTGCGGGTGTTTGCGTCCTGCGGGTTCCATCCGATCACGCCCGTCGTGCGGTGTGAGACCGTCTCAACCGCGTATCTCATGGACCAGTTTGCGCACTATCGCGCGTACGAGACCGTAGTGTGGCGCAACCCGTCCACGGGCGAGGAGGTCCAGTACCGGCTGATCGACTTGCTACGCCAGTACGGGTCGTTCACGCGCGAGAACTCGCTCAACATCTACTCGTGCGCACGCATCGAGCCCATGGAGGCGATCGTGCGCGCGTCCAAGACGTGCATTGAGAGCGAGCTGATCGCGGCGCCGCCTGTGGACCAGACCATCGATCGCTTGGACATGCTCATCTGCACGGGCGACGGCGACGTGCTGTCAATGGACAAGCACTGGGAAAAAGGACGGTACGGCTTTGTCGCGGTGCAGATCCCCGAGTGTGGCAAATTCGCACACACTGTGGCGTTGAAGGCGCTGAAGGCGCGCATGGCACTGAAGAAAGAGCAACCGCTCGGCGCGTTCATGATCTCGTGCGCTCTCAAAGGACAGGAGCTCTACGGCGAGACGGACGTGGAGACCAAGCTCTACGAGCAGATTTTCCCAGGACTGCCACTGAACGGATGCTTTTCGGGCGGTGAGGTCGGACCTGTGGCGTACCCGCTGGGGCTTTCGTCGTGCTTGAGATCGAACAAGCCGCAGCTCCAGTCCAACACCACGTCTGGCGCGATGTTCTACATCAAGAGCCAGCAGCAATCCGCGGCATCGCCGTCAGTTTAAGAGTATTTGTTAAAGGAATTATCATCATCCGCTGTACGAAACACAAAATAACAACAAACAAGTTATTATCCTGGCCACTTTGGAGCCATTTTGAGCTCTACGTCCTGTCGGCGCAGTCGGCGCCAGTCTGCATCGAAGAAGGCAGCGGAGCAGCAGCTGATATCCAGGCGTGTGAAAATGAAAGAATCGCCGGCCGGATGTACAAGCAACATCCGAATGAATGAAATCCCAAGCTAGCCTCCCAATACCTGAAGAGGCTGTAAAGATTCAGAGAAATGGCGAACAGATTGCCATGCGCTCGCACTCTACGACAGAGAAATCGCGTCCTAAACTGTTTCTTTTTGATCGCCTCTCATACTTGGACGGCGTCCGCGCCGCTCTTTCGCGCTCGCTGCCTCGTTCCGATCGGCTGTTCCCACACATCCTTGAGCCCTTTCATCTCGCTCTCCAGCTGCACTTTGAGCACCGCGTTCTCGATTTCCGCAAGAAGCAGCTTGGCGTGCATCTGCTCTGTCGGGTCGAGCCCCAAGTGCTGCATGCGGAAATTGAACACGGGGCGCCATGCCAGTCCCGCGACGCGGATCAGCAACAGAACTCGCAACACGCAGTCGCTGGACTTGGACACGGACAGAAGCGTGGCATAGAGGGCTGTGGTCATCTTGCTCTTCTTCTTTGTGCTAAGCAACAAGAAGCTTCATGTGACAGCTGTGCAAGTAGCTTTTGGGACGAAGTACTTTGCTCCGGTCGAAAGATATTCGAGTGCTGATACTTCGACGTACCTTTGAATCACAACCGAGGCTGATGATTGCACTCTACTCGACCTCCCTACACGAATCTATTTGCACCAAGGCGCTTGAGTGGCTGGCGTCCATTCGGGAGGTCGGAGTCAACTCAAGCAAGGAATTGATGTGACAAAATAGACATATCTGTATCTTCAAGATCTTCCAAGATTTATTATCACATGCTGTCTCTTACGAACCAGCCAGTTCAATTGCCTTTGGTCAGGTCGAGTTTTCACGGAGCTCCTGATCCTGTTGGGGGATCTGTTGGGGGAGAGGCCTGTGGGCTGCGGGTCTTGTGGAGATTTAATTGTGAGACTTCGGTGGTGAATCTCATTGGATCAACCTTCTGAAAGACCAGCGTACAAACAAGGTTTCTTTGCATGAAGAGGGAGCATTCGCATTGTGTCTTCGCGCAAACGTGCTTTCAATTGTGTCCATCATGCTGTATCGAGTTGACTGCGGAGGGAGAATTTGGGTGAGGGAAGAGGAGCGAACTGTTGTTCTTATAGAGGGACTTTTGCTGTTCTTATAGAAGAACTAATCACCCCAGCTGTTCTTCAAAGTGCGAGGTCGTGTGAGAGAGGGGAGAAGAAGAGAGTGTGTGCTCTTATAGAGGGACTTATCTCCCACTGTGTTCTTCTAAGTGCGAGGTCGCGCTTGCTGTTGTTGTTTGCTCGCTCAACTCGATCTTTGACGTGGCACCTTCCCCCCAGCAGCTCAAAGCCCAAAAGCGGACTGGCACGAGGAGTTCTATCGAGGTCTCTCTCTCTTCCCCCGCGACGCACGCACTCCCCACGCGCCGCAGCGCCGCCCACACACCACACCCGCCACAAGCAAGCATCGCTCCAAGAGCTCTCCAACGAGCCGCCCTCGACCCTCGCGCGCGCTCTCCAGTCCGAGAAATCAGTCCCTCCCTCCTTTAGTTTTAGCCACCATGTCGGCGATCTCGCAGTTCTACATCCTGTCGAACCGCGGCGACACGATCATCTTCAATGACTTCCGCGGCGACGTGGAGAGCAACTCGGCCGAGATCTTCTTCCGCAAGGTCAAGTTCTGGGAGAAGGGCGACGCGCCGCCGGCGTTCAACGTCGACGGCGTCAACTATCTGTACGTGAAGAAGAACGCGCTCTACTTTGTCGCGACGACGCGGTATAATGTGAGCCCCGCGTTCATCCTCGAGATGCTCACGCGTCTCTGCCGCGTGTTCAAGGACTACTGCGGCGTGCTGTCAGAGGAAACGCTGCGCAAGAACTTCATCCTGTGCTACGAGCTGCTCGACGAGACGCTCGACTACGGCTACGCACAGGACACGAGTACCGAGGGGCTCAAGGTGCACGTGCACAACGAAGCCATCTTGGTGGGTGACGCGGCGCTCGCGAAGCCAAAGCCCGGCACAAAGTTCATGAGCCGCAACTCGAACATCAAATCCGCTACCGCGGTGAAGAAGCCCGTCGCGACAGCCGGCCAGAGCTCCAAGAAGCAGGACGAGAACGAGCTGTTTTGCGATATTCTGGAGCGCCTCAACGTGGTGTTCTCGTCGGGCGGCCAGATGCTTAACGCGTCGATCGAAGGTCGCATCCAGCTCAAGAGCTACCTGTCGGGCAACCCAGAACTGCGTCTCGCTTTGAATGAAGACCTGGTAATCGGCAATGCCGGCCCGCGCGCGTACGGCCAAGTAGTGCTGGACGATTGCAACTTCCACGACTGCGTGCAGCTGGACGAGTTTGAGCGCGACCGCGTGCTGATCTTCCAGCCGCCTGACGGCGAGTTCACGGTCATCAACTACCGCATCACGGGCGATTTCCGCGCGCCGTTCCGCATTTTCCCGTTTGTTGAGGAGCTCTCGCCTACCAAGATCGAGATGGTGCTCAAGATCCGCGCGGACATGCCAGAGAACAACTACGGCGCGAACGTGATCATCCGCTTCCCGGTGCCGCAGTCCACGGTTGCGGTGTCATGCGACATTGGCAAGAACACGGCCGGCCAGCTCGCCGAGTACCGCGAGAACGAGAGCCAGGTGCGCTGGGCCGTGAAGCGCTTCACGGGCGGCACTGAGCTGACGCTGCGCGCCAAGATCACGCTCGGCCAGCCGAGCCCGCACGTGCGACGAGAGATCGGGCCGGTGAGCATGAATTTTGAGATCCCCATGTACAATACGTCGAGCCTGCAGGTGCGCTACCTGCGCATCCCGGAGCACGCGCGCCACCCGAACTACACGTACAAGCGATGGGTGCGCTACGTGACGCAGTCGAGTTCCTACGTGTGCAGAATCTAGTTGGGTGATGGGATGTAAGCTCCAACCAAACAAAGAGTGTGATTAGATTCCGAAAAACAAAACAACCAAACAAATCAACATGTGCATGTGTCGCCCATCATAAAACAGCAACAACTAACAAAAAAGCAAAACAAACACACAAGTCTCACAGCTGCTTCTCTTGTTGTTGTTGCGCGCAAATGTTCTCGTTTGTGTGGGGTTTCATCGTCTTGCTTTCCTCTATTTATCTGTTAGCTTTTCTTCACAGCGTAAACGATGAGAGAGAAAAAAAAAACACACACACACTTGCCTGTCTGCCTGTTGTTTGCTTTGTTTTGCTTGCTTGTTTCTTGCGCTTGGTGTGTTGCGCAAAAGCTTGCTTGCTTGTTTAAGCCGAGACCTCGGCCTGCGTGCTGAGCTCGTGGGCCGTCTGCGTGAGGTCGCGCAGGATGTCGCAGAGGCGCTTGTGGTTGAACACGCGCGTCGGGTAGCGATCCTCCGTGAGCTTGAGCTGGTTCTTGTTGGCGTTGAAGCGCGGGCCGGCGAGCTGTTTGACGATCTCCAGGCCTTCCTTGTTCAGGCCGATGAAGCACGAGAGCGGCACCTCCATCACCACCTTGGTGTCGTGCGTGTTCTTGTCGTCGATGAACAGGCGCTCGTCGAAGTCCTCCAGCGGACAGTTGAGCGTCATCTTAATCTCCTCGCCGTTGAACAGCTCGTGGATCTGTGTCTGCCACGACACTGTGCAGTGGCAAGAAAGACATGCAATGCGTTAGAACATAGCAGCACACTACGCAATGCACACACGTACATGCATGGGTAGGTAATACAATACATACAAAGTACGTACGGTCTAAGTACGGCGTGAAATCTGAAAAAATCTGCAGCTTCTCCACTTCGTGCTTCATCGCGTCGTCAAAGTTGGCTGGGAAGTCTTCGCTCCAGTACGCCGGGTAATCGAACACCTCGAGCTCGGCCTCAGGCTCCTTCTCGGCGCTCTTGCTGTTGAACGAGAACGTCTTCTTCTTGAGGTACTGCGGCTTGCTACTGCCGTCCTTGCCCTCCGCGGCGACCGCATTGCTGCGGCGGTTGTCGCCCTGCTGCTTCTTGTCCTCGCCAAAGAGCAGGTTGCGGCTCTTGCCCGACGTCGCGTTCCTGTTGTTGTTGCGCGGCTTGTGCTGCTGCTGCTGTGGTGGGACACCCGTGGCGTCGGTCGAGAGGAAGCGGCCCACGACGCACTTGGCGTTGGTCGCGAGCAGCTCCGCGGCGGCCACGCTGCCAGACTTGCGCGCGATCAGGCTCAGCATTTCTCTTCGATCGATCTCCTCCTTCCTGTTCCGAACGATTGCTTCCAATGTCCGTCCGCCACAAAAAGCGAGCACAGCCACCAAAGGACAGCGCCCACCACAAACTTGGGTGTATTTTTGTACGGATTTTATACTGGGGGATTGCTAATTACCCCATTTAATAGCATATTTGCAACGTGAAATTTGAAAATATACCAGCCGGAATGGTCATTTTCGTAGTTCGTTCCAAAGTTGCAAAACTCATTCCAGCAAACTCCGCGCGCTCCAAGGAAGGAAAATCGGCGCACACGAGCTGGTTGGTGACTGCAATCAATCGCTGCGCATGTGCATTGCGCAGTTAGCTGTGTGTATTGAATGTGCATGTGGGTGTGTGTTGCTATTGTGTTTGTTGCTGTTGTGTTTGTTGCACAAAGGAGGCCCGCTCTCTGGCGTTACGCGCCGCCATTTGCCAGAGAGAAGCCTTCTTTCCATTCATTCCATCATCCACTTTTGTGGATGGCGGACGGTCCCGTGCAGATATGAACGCGCGAAGAGATGCGTCTGCGCTGAGAGCGAGAGAGAGATCGGGGTCGGAGGTCGGTTTTGAGGAAACCCGTCCACACAAGGGGCCATTCCGGTTGTGTATCCAACTTGCAGGAAATACTAGTCGCTCTCGTACGAGAGCACCGGGGTCGCGGGACCCATGATCGCTTTTTTAGCACTAAGGTGACGAAGGTACTCGGACGCTTTTCTCCCGCCCTCCGGCTCTTCTGCGGTACTGCGGATCTCGCTTTCTGCATGCGCGTCGCCTTCTCTTCCCCCCGATGAGCACTTATCCTGCTGTCTGCAGAGCACATTGCCTCCAGGAATGAAACTCATCAACATCCCTCGATCACCCCAGTGAAATCTGCATTTTCATCATTTTCGCTCGCGAGAGTGTGAGATTGAGGACGAAACAAATCCTCTCTAAGTTGCTACACCGATTAATAGAAGTAGAAAGCTGCATGATAAAACAGAGCCAAAATTCTTACGTGTTATGCCCTACAGAATAGCTGTTTCTTTATACTATACCCACATACATGTTTCATACCGTATAGGGTATTATCTCGTCCTGCTTGCTTTCGAATCTCTTTCACACAGACAACAAACAGCAGATCAAAATGGCGCCACCAGCTCCAACGACGTGCCCGCTGCTACTCGAGAGCCACGCGCTCATCGACTCGCTGGGCTACGTGGACACGGAGTTCGACAACCAGCACGCGCGCAACGTGGTGCAGCAGCTCATCCGCGCGGAGATGACCAAGTTCGCGCCGTCGCCCGACTACCTGGCGTTCCTGCCGGACTACACGCCCGAGTTCAAAGACCACCCGCGCCTGCAGACCGAGTACAAGCGCGTGAAGGCTAACATCCCGCTGGACGCGATCGACATGAACCGTTACATGGTTAAGGAGCCCACGGGCAAGAGCGTGAACGACGTCGCGGCCTGGGAGGCGGCCATCAAGCAGCTGCAGGTCCAGCTCGAGCACCAGAGCAACCGGTAGAAGGATCGTGCGCTTTGTATGGATCGTGTTTTGTGTGCCGAGTGCTAACGATTCTTGTATGGAACTGTGTTGATACAGGGTGACAAACCTGGAGCTCCAGCAGGCGTACGGCGCAAAGCTCTGGAAGGTGAAGGCTGCGGTGCTCGACGGACTCAACGCGCAGTACGCGCACAAGGTGACGGAGACAAAGGCTGAGTCCGAGGCGATCAACGTGAAGCGCAAGCAGGACCAGGTGCTGAATGCCGAGAAGCTGCAGAGCTACCGCCGCAAATACCTGGACCTGCTGGACAAAACCTTTTCGATCAAGGTGCGTCTTTGTCAAGGCTAATGAGATTCATTCGTTTATTAGCACCACGCGGTTTGATTAATGTGTGTGTGTGGATGACAGAGAGCATGCGATGCCCAAGAGCGCCGTTTACTCAAGAAGGCCCGTGCCGAGTAGACGAAAACGCACATATTGCAATGTGTGCTCATGCATTTGGGATATATAAACGAAATCTTTTCCGTCATTACTGGACACTATGGTGAAAACTTCCGTGTATTTGATTGGGTTTTTTTAATGTTGTACTGCTTGCTTTCTGATCCACAAGCGTCTGTCGACCATACGACAAGCAGCAGCAAAAGAGAACTATGATATAGAAAAGAAGCACACACACACGAATTCGCAAACAACCACTTTCTACGAGACGTTCGCTCACTTTGGAGTGGTGGAATTCACAGCGGCCGTCGTTGGCTTCGTGGTCGTCGGTGTGGTCGTGGCGATCGCACTGGCAGCCGTAGTGGTGGTGGGGGTCGTCGTGGTGGCAGTGACATTAGCCGTGGAAACCGACGCTGAGCTGCCGTCTGTGCTCGTGGTGCTGCCGACCGTCTTGGAGAAGCACGGGATGATGCCGTTGCCCTTCAGTGCGCGCAGACCCGTCGCGTAGTCTTCATTGTATGTGTCCCACTTCTTGTCCGCGTATAGCCCAAAGTTCCAGCTCGCCTTGCCACTCGATTTCGGCACGTACACGTCGTTAAAGTCGTACTGACCATCCGGGTTGAGCGCCCACGAGAAGCCACCCGACATGCCCTTCTCATCCGCATATTCGATCAGCAAGTCGATCACGCGCGTGCTCGTCTTGCCCTCCAATAGCTCCGCCGCGCCGTAGATGCCGCCAAACTCGCCGTAGAAAGTTGGGATCCCAGACTTCGTCATCACATTGCCAAACGACTCATCGAGCACTTTCGTGAGCGCAGATTTCAGCAGTGCGTTGCCCGCGGTCGTGTTCGGGTACTCTTCGACCTTGACAGTGCCATCAGCTGCACCGGCTTGTTTGGCAAAGAAGTACGCGGCCGGGTACACGCTTGGAGAGTAAAAGTGCGGCGCAAACACGATCTTGTTGTTCGGCGTCAGCTTGATCGGGTTCAGCGTCGCGTTCTGGAGACTCGCGCCGTACCAGTCGCTGTATGTCATGTTGTTGCCGTTGATCTCTTTCACCTGATTCTGCGCGTACAGCCCCTCGACGATGATCAACCAGTTTGGACAGATTTTCAAGATCTCCGCGCCGATCTTCTCCACCGCACGCGGCCAGTTCTCCGCTGCCGGGCAATACGCGTCCTTATCATCGGCTGGCCAGCAGCCACCGACAGGCTCGTTCTTGAGGTCGATGCCGATAATGTTGTACTGCAGGTCATTGCACAGCTCGGTCGCCAGCGTCTGGTACATCTTGATCATCGCCGCCAATGGGTACTCCGCCGTGTACCAGAGGTGCTCCGAGGTGTCATCTGTGAACTCCGGGTCGATCTTGTGGATGTCGAGCATCACAGCGATCTGCTGCTTCGCGAGCCCCTGCACGATCTTCTTGATCATGTCCATGTACGTGCCGACGTTTAGGTCGGTGGCGAGACGGCTGACAAACTTGGTCGTGTCTGGAGCCGTGTTCTCGATGATCATCTTGGCGTTCAGAGGCAAACGCACGGCGTTGATCTCCATCTTGTTGAGTTTTTCTGCGATTTCGTCCTGTTGTTGGTTGTTGGAAGCAAATAAATAATTCGATTCTTCAATAACAAAAAATAGATGACATTCTAATGAGATTTGAAATGAGCACGTACCAGATCGCTTTGACCGGTCGCAAGCCCGTGCGGTACGCCCTCGACGTTCTCCATGCCGCTCCAGTTGATGCCTGTGAAGTGAACCTCGTGCTTTGCGTTGTCGTCGCCACCCGTCGCGTACAGCTTCCCAGCGTCCGTAATGTAGTTTGGAAGCTCGCAAACTGTTGTAAAGGCAATAGACACACATGATAGATACGCGTCAGTAAGCCTTACAAAAGAGATCCAAACACAACTCAGCAGCTACAATAACGACACAATAAAACGCACTCTTGATCGGGATGGACTTCTTCGCGACGTTCGGCGTGTTGATCTCCTCCGAGAGCTCCTGCTGCGTCTGTGCCTTGTCGTACAGGTCCAGCGAGAAGAACGTGATCGCACCGATCGCGCCGACCGTCACCACCAGCAGGAAGAGCGCGCCGGGCCACACTTTCTTGCGGCCCGAGTACTCCTTCTTCTTCGTGTCGTTCTCGTCCAGCAAGCCGACCGTGATATCCGGGTGCTGCGCACCGGCGCCGCCTATGGTCATACGACCACCCGCGCCAGCTCCCGCGGCGATGCCAAACGTCTGACGCTGGTTCGCCTCACTGTTGTTGTCCAAGTAGCTTCCGTAGAGCACTTCCGCGGACGTATCTTTCCAGACGTGCTTGCCGCTGTGGTCCGACTCGGCCGGTGAGTCCTGGTACATGGCTGCTGTGTGTATGTGTATGCGTGTGTGTTCGCTGCTGCTGATTAGGAGGTGGGTGGGGCGCGTGAAGACCGGACGGCGGCTGTGGGGAATGAAGAGAGACGAAGGTGGCGGATATCTATCAAGCGAGCGCGACTCTTTTTCTTTCTGTCGCTGTGCCCGCTTTCCTCTATTCTGCACCAACAGAGAAACTGCTGCGCTTTTGTATTTTGTATGGACGGACTTGTCTCTTGCCTGGTCTGGATATTTCGCGACGACGTGCGTGCTGCGGAAAAAGCAATCCAAGCGATCATTCGCAGCTATCTGTAATTATTTTGGGAGAGGAAAGAAATGGATGTACTAACACGCTCTCGGATTGGCGGAAAAAATGGACAGCAGCAATGTAAATTATCTAATTGGTAGATAATAACGGGAGAAAAAGCCTAACCCTGTACTGGTCGTTATCCACTTTTTAAAAAGAGGTTTACCTCATTGTAGCATCAAATAGTAAACTATAGAGAGGCTTTTAAGTTGATTTAACCCATTTTTACGACAGAATTATTCGACGATTTGCGCCTTCGAACTGGGACATAAATACGTGCCGTAAATTTCTAATCGTAACGATAGAAACTATCGCGCCGCGACGACCGTCCTCCGGCATTGCTCAGCAACACCAGATAGAGGCTTCTTATCTCTCTGGGTCGTTTGCGGCGCAACAGCTTACGGCGCATCAGCACCAGCTCCCAGTGGGCTAGCAGTACGCGTCTCCGCTGCAGGCGCACCAGCCTGTGGCGCTCCAAAACCAACTTACGGCGCTTCAGAACCAGCTTGTGGCGGCGCTGCCGTACGCGGCTCATCGAGACCAGCTAGCGCTCCAGCACCAACTCGCAGCATCCCAACATTTCTCAATTCCGTTGGGGAGCGATGTCGCGGTACCCTCTATACTGGCCTAGTCATCCATTTCGCTGCGCGATCGGTTAGTGTCGTTGCTGCAGACTGCCCATTTTGAGCCGTCTGTATCGCTACTCTCGGCGATTGCGATAGCTCACCAACGCAAATGTGCGCGCTCTTCAGGGTTGGGAAGTATATTGCAGAAGCGAAGAGCACAGAGGGAGCGACAAACCGAACCACTCTACCAGGTGTATCGGAGTCTATTATGACTGCAGTTCGTGACGACGATGTGGTCACAGCGGTTGATCTCGAACGGCTCCTGCTAGTTGGCACTGAGGCCAAAGGTAGGCCACTTTAGGAGCCACCGATTGCTGGAGATCACATCAATGATGTCCCACTTGCAGCTTTCCCAAGCAAACCGCCCATTCTCCAATCGACGGGACTATGGTACGGCACGATCTACTCGAAGACCGATTCAGCCCTCGCAGAGTAGACAGAAAATCTGCACCTCAAGCGTGGCTTCACAGTAGCCGAGGCGGCGTGGCTGGGCGGCATGAACGAGTCGACACTAGGGTCTCGAATTACAAGTCTCAAAAACAATGGAGTCAAGCGAGTAGTGCCGGAGCCAGATTCGATGGTGATGCGAGCACGCGTACGGAATCGGATGAGAAAAGTCAGAGCGGTGACAGAAGATGTCCTGTTTTTCTCAGCGTCTGACCAGGAGACGTCTAAAAAGTCTGAAGAAGCTGTTGGATCTGGTGTCCAGTGTGAAGCATTCTCTCGACATATGCAATTGGAATATTTCGTATTCCAATTTAGTTGACTTAGTGTTGCAGGCAAAAAGATAAAATCAAAGTTCGAGTAGTCACAGATAGTACGCAGGCAGGGCAAGGCTACTCAAAGGTCCAGTCGCTGATCGACGCTGGCATCACGCGCAACATCCTCGGCAACACAAGTTGGAGTATGTATCACAAGTTCTGCGTTCTCGACAACAGAATAGTCTTGAATGGGTCATTCAACTGGCGCGAGCGAGCAGTGTTCAAGAATATGGAGAACATCATCGTGACATCAAGCCCAAGTTGATCAGGAAGTTCCAGCAAGAATTTGCGAGGATTGTGAAGTTCAATCTCAACCAGTTCAAAGGTGACGCCGAGCATGCGATGACAGTCAAGAAGAATATCAAGCAGTAAGCTGCTGTGTAGTCGAGCTGTGGTTATTTTATAAATGCAAACATGCGTGCACGTTTCTCTCGCCTTGAGCACCCACGCGACTTTACGGAGCAGCAACAATGCCACACGTACAGATAATGCATGACACAACGTTTGGTTAGCACATGAATAACAGTGAACCTGACGAATGACCTCAAGAATCCAAGCACTTTAGTCGTGTCCTTACCGGCGCGGCTTGGCTGGCTGACGAAGTTGGCGTACAATTGGGGGCTCATGATGGGATGGATAGCTGGAGGCCAAGTGGGTTTGCTGAGCTGGGAGTGGTGATGCTGTGGGACTTGGTCGCAACTTGGGGAATGAGAAGGCGGGCTGAGCAAGAATAACCTCAGCGTCAAGTAAGGGAGGGAGGGAGAGTGTGTCTGCGATCTTTTGCATTGCGACGAGAGAGGAGGAGGTAACAAAGTGGGTCTGAAGACCTCACTTCAACTCGAACAGGTTTCGTACGCAAGTGCTTCGGGAGAATCGGAACGTGTATCTTGGCGCAGCAAACAAGGTTGGCGCTCGCAGCACGAGGGCCGCGGTCCAGAGCTCTGATAGAGGCCAAGGTGTACAGTACTGTTCTTCGCAGTCTTCCAAGAAAGCATCAGAACTGTGAGCAAGCAGGGCTTTTGCCCACGAGCCTTCGAGCCAATTTGAAGAGTGAGTGGCATTGAAGGGTCGGAGTAAGTCCACTCAGAAGTGGGCTTTGGAAGAAGAAGCAGTTTTTGCGAGCGCTTGGGGGTGATGCCGGCGACGTCACCAGAAAAGCTGAAGAAAAGCGAAGGTTGCATCGAAAAATGGCCTTAGTAAAACTGAGATTATAGCTCACGGTGTTGATTCTAATTAACAGGAGGGTGATGATCGAGATAAAAACCGCATGCAAAGTCCGAGCAGTGGCAGATTCTCCACATCGAATCTAACCAGCAGGTAGATTTGTTTGGGTTTTTTCAGTGGGTTTTCTTTAAACGCAGCTCGCCAACCTTAGGTGGTCCGATAAGTTCGCTGAATACGGACTTCTGGCGTATTCAAAAGAGGTCTACAGCTCAGTGAATACGTGCAAGGCGTTGTCTCAAATGAACTCTGCTGAAGTCGCGTAAAACATTGAAGGGCTGCGAGATTTGTTTACTACTGAAGTATGTAGGGTTTTGTGGCATCATGCCCTTGTGAATTATCAGCAAGAGTCTGTTCATTGTTTCGCTTCAGGAAGAAGCGCACAGGTAGATTATTCGGATGCTGCTTGTGGGTCAGTCCTCGGTTAACATTTACGAAAAAAGAGCATTAGACTGAATTGTTGAGTAATGCTGGACAACGACATGCCAATGGTATCTGGAGTGGATTGATGCTACCTGCCTGACGACTGACTCAGTCCTGTTTGGACAACATTTCTGATGATGTTGCATCAACAACAACCTGAATCATTATGTTCTGCATTCAGCACACATCTTCCAGCTTTCAACGATATCTAGCATATTATCTGGTGCTTGGAAGCGAAATACTATGCTCTATAGATGCACCATTAGATAAGTTTAAGCCCCGTCCAGGAGCTAGCACAAGATAGAGCTCTCGACTTTGCTACCTGTTCCTACAGAAAACGACCTAGACAAAGTTGCACAATAGGATGTGAGCAAGATGAACATGACTGAGATATAGCTCCTTGCAATCGAAAACCTTCATGCAAAGGAGCATTTAGATGTTCCAATGAGGGGGTCTCACGCATGAGCAGGCTTCAAGCCAGGGAACGTATACATGCACACGAAGGTGAGATAATCTTGAGAATGCGAACTTGGAAGTTGTTGTGTTTACTTTATGTACTCTTTTCTCTTTGCAAAGTATTTTATCAGCGGCAGATCAGTTTTGCTGAACGGATCTGCGAATTTTAGCTGCAGCGGTCATACCAGGACCGACGAAGTTGTGCAGATCACGCATGGCGGGAATGCAGTTGGTAAGTCTCCAATGTCGCTCTTTGCACTATCAAAATCCAAGCTCACAGTATTTTGTTTTGTTATGTGTGTGTTTTCCTACCAAAAAAGTTTCGGCGTCGTCTATGTTCCAGACGCAATAGAACCCACAGATCGCGTTACGGGAGCAGGTCCGAGACGATGACATCGAGGCACCTGAGCTCTTTTTGGGTTATGCTGAAACTTTTTCCCACCTGATTCTGGTATGGATAAACACACAGATTTTCATCGCCCTACGTAGGAATTGCGGTAAAATTTAGCTTCGCATTCCATACTGAAACCAAGATTAAGAAAAACAAACGGAACCGGTTCAGTTTGGTGCCAGTGAACCGTGGAGGCCGGACCGGTGGGTTAAGTACTGACTCCGGTTCGGTTCCTCGATCACAGCATCACACAGAACAGACAGACGTCAGACGCGCAACACAAACAACAGCCCAAACGCATGAGCCAGATCCAAAACTGCACACAAGCACTCACTCGCTCACTCACATCCGTCGACGTCCTGTGCCATCACCTCCATGAGCACGTCCGAGACGACCGCCACGCTGCCGCATGCGGCCAAGGACGCCACCAGCAGCACCAATAACACCACCACCAGCAGCTTCATCAGCGTCGCCCTGAGCCCCACACAGCAGCAGATGCAGCACAAGGAGTGCCCTTTCAGCACGGAGGAAGACGACGCGGAAGCGACCAGCATTCTCTTCCCCGCGCTCTTTGAGTGGACGCAGGAAGGCACGACGGTCGGTATCACGGGTTCTTTCAACAAGTACGTTATGTTGCTGTATAGGAAGCATGGAGGGAGAGTGCGTGCGTTTGCCGTGTGTGTGGACATGTGGAGATGTTGACTGTTGTTTCTCGTTTCTTGTTTGCAGCTGGGGCTCGCAGATTCTGCTGACGACGCACGCGAGCAAGGAAGAAGGTGTGTCGTCGGCTTTAGCAGCCGCCAATGCGGAGAAAGTGCGATATTTCATCAAGCTGTTTCTCCCTGTGGGCACGCACTTTTTCAAGTACTGCGTCGACGGTGCGTGGAAGTACGACCCTGAGGTCGCGTTTGCGCCGGATGAATACGGCAACTTGAACAACTTCATCACGATCACGGCTGAAATCGACCCGCAGACACAGGAGAAAGTGGTGCAACACCCTATCCGAACGATCATCCGCGACAACGAGAATGGACTCCCCGTGATGAACCCGATTGCAACCGAAGAGCTGATGAAGATTCGCATGCAGACGTCGCCAGTGTTGAGACCGAGCCGGTCGCCGCCAGCGAAAGAGCACCTGACCCGACTCCACTCCCACAGCGTTGGGGAAGGAGTGCCACTTCTCGCTCCTTTGCGCGCGCCGCAGGAGACGATGGACTCGGAGTACGGCATCAATGTCGACGACAACCACTACCCCGGCAGCTCTCGTTCACGATCGGGAACGCTGACGCGCTCGAAAAGCGAAAAGTCGCTCGTACAGCATGTGCATGCGCACCTTTTGGAAGATGCGGTGGCGCATGCGGTCGCACCAAAGTACTCGAACTACATCGACAATGCGATCTCGAGCTCGGTGCTTCTTGCGGCGACGACGCAGCACTTTGGCGGCGACCTCGTGACCCACGAACACAGCATGCGCGCGCAGCTCGGTGGCCACCGCTCACTTTTGGTGACGCACGAAGGATCGACGCCTGCGCCGCGTCGCCGTGGGAAGATGATCCTGTTCCTTGTCGGTCTGCCTGGTCGCGGAAAGACATTTATTGGTCACGTGCTCGCGCGCCATTTGACATGGATGGGGCACCAGTCGAAAGTGTTCAACACGGGCGAATACCGCCGCAAGCTCGTTGGTTCGAACATGAACCACGCGTTCTGGGATCCACTGAACGAGGAGTCGTCTCAGATCCGCTCGGACCTCGCCAAGCAGTGCCTCGAAGACTCGATTGTTGCGCTCGAGAGCGACAACTGCGATTGTGTGATCTTTGACGCGACGAACGCGACGCGCAATCGCCGCACCATGCTCCGCGACGAAGTGATGAAGCGATACAAGTGCGAAATGATGTTCATCGAGTCCATCTGCGAATCGCCCGAGCTGATTGCCTCTTCGATTAACGAGATGAAGCTGAACTCGGAGGACTACGCGGGACAGACGATGGAGGAAGCGGCGGAGGACTACAACAACCGCATTCTGCACTACCAGTCGGTCTACCAGCAGCTGGACTCGGAGCTGGAAGACGTGCCGTTCATCAAGGTGATCGACGTCGGCCGCCAAATCTTCTGCAACCAGATCTACGGGTACCTGCAGTCGCGCATCATGTTCCTGATGGCGAACCTGCAGTTGCGACCTCGCCCGATCTGGCTGAGTCGTCACGGAGAGAGCATGTTCAACACGCAGAAGCGAATCGGTGGCGACGCGCCTCTGAGTCCGCTCGGGCAGCAGTATGCGGTTCAATTAGATCGGTTCATCGAAGCGTACTACCCGACGCCAGACACGGAGCTGGCGGTATGGACGTCCACCATGCTGCGAACGGGCATGACTGTGGAGCGAATCGCGGCGCGCGGCCGATCCGTGGTCAAGTGGAAGCAGCTCGACGAGATCGACGCCGGCGTGTGTGACGGAATGACGTACGAGCAGGTGGCTGAAGAGATGCCGGAGGAGTACTTGGCGCGCAAGAACAACAAGTTGAACTACCGCTACCCTCGCGGCGAGTCGTACCAGGACGTGATCCACCGCCTGGAGCCCGTGATCACGGAGCTCATGCGCATGGACCGCCCCGTGCTGATCGTAGCGCACCAAGCCATCTTACGCGTTCTCTATGCATACCTGACGAACAAGGCGCCGTCCGAGTGTCCGACGTTGAACGTGCCGCTGCACGTGGTGATCCAGCTGACTCCGAAGGCGTACCAGTGCGAAGAAGTGTGGCACCGACCAATGTAAGTACGTACACACGTTGTTCAATCAATCGTAAGTATCGTTAGCTCTATTTTTTGGATTGTTGCATCCCATCCATTCGTGTGCCATGGTTGCTGCGAGCATGCATTTGCTGGGTAATTCTGCTGCGAGGTGTGTAGATAATACAGCTCTAGTCGATCGTTCTTGCTGCCTACGTCTTCTTCGCGCGGCTGAGTTTCGCGAGCACCTCTATTCGATGTATGAGACTGCTTTCGTACATTGCTTGAGATCTCTCTCCTGGCGGTCTACTGTGAAGAAGAACCTGTGCAGCCGAGCCACGCCTCA
>JALBZZ010000433.1:0-25773 GCA_038051095.1 Globisporangium irregulare
TAGCACCAATTTTTTTACGCCGGGGGGGGCCCATTCCAATTATTGTCTAAAATAAAATTTTGCGACCCCCCCCCCCCCCCCCCCCCCCCCTGCTTCCCGAGAACAACATACGCAAGGGCTGAGCAACTTCCCTGCATTTCAAGACCTACAGACGCAAGGCCAAAAAGATTAGACGCAAAGTGGACTCCATTAAGCGATCTGCTCCTTCCAGCTGACTGGGGAACTGTTCAACAGCTGGGAGTACGCATTACAGCGTCTCGCTTTGTGCCGGCACATACATCGGTGTCAAGACTCCCATTTCTTGCAAGTGTCCAGTTAGCTTAGCCCACCAAACTTTTGGAGTTTCAGACAAGCCACCAACCTAACTATCGATATCCATCCTCCTATCCTCTCACAAGCATCCTGACTAACTGGCTGGCTGGCGTACGCGAAGAATTTGTTAAACATGTGCAACACCACTCGTCTGAACGAAGAGCTACGCTGCTGTACTGTACGGGCAACGAAGCGACAATGAGCGAACGCCCCAAAGTCCCTAAGTAGCTCTTGGCTTGCATGGGAAAGGAAAGGATCACTTGGGTGTGTCGGTTGAATATTGGTGCAGTAAGCATCCGACAGCTACAGCCGATATCGCAGCCCTCCGTTTGCACTCATTCTGTCGATTGTCTTGCACGGAAAAGAATCTCCAGGAGCTCACCACCATTTCCATTTCACGCGATTTGCCATTTTGTGGCCCCAGTCATCATCCATTCGGACAGACACACAGACACGCAGTCAGTCTCGTGTGAGCGACTCGTTGAAGAGACACATGGACCCTAATGGTGTAGGGTAATGCGATCAAGTGGCTCCTAAAGAAATGACTTCTCGCCTTTTCCTTCTTTTCTGTGCGTCTCGCATGGAGAAATGCGAACTGTGACTGACGTTGGCGTCCATGCGTGATGACTGAGAGAGTGGAACTACATGTATCAGTGGACGGCGATACATGAACCTCACTCTCAGATCAATGCATGCAAGCCGAGTGATGATGTCTGCCCGTTGAGCACCAGACATCGAGAACAATTTTGATGAGGCTTTCGCGCATTTTTCCCATCGCAGAAAAGTGTCCAAACAACGACACTATTTTTTCTGCCGATGATAGACAATATAAACCTGTGTAAACCTGCTAGCGGTTTCTGGATTGCTTGATATTAGCGCACGGAATCCGTGAGCAATTTTGTACAGGTGAGTTGTCGTTAGCTGAGGTCGGTTCGACTGGCACGAACCGACTTCAATGTGCTCTCTGCCCCTCCTCCAAGAGTAAGCGTGGCAGCCATCGACTCTATCGCCTCTACACTGTCGGCTTCAAGGAGCTTTTGGAGCCTCTGGAGCCCATAAACAGCGTCCGCACGTAAAAACTCTGCGAAAAGGACCGGATCTTTGCGTTTGCGGCCTTTCGGGGCGGTGATCTACCCCTTCGCGCCTGTCGTGAAATGGCTCCCAGATGCCCCCTCCAAAATGAACCTGCTCACAATACGTAACTGTTTAATAGAGATAATAGATACATACAACCTAACACCTCTATAAAATCAATTAGACCTTTCTACCCAGCCGATGCCGATCAAAGCCGTGGTGCACCCCACCACAGACGGAGAAACGCGTCCAGTTGACTCTCTTTTCGTCTCTTCTCTTCTGAGACGCCAACAACTACAGGATCACTCCATCCGAATGCGATAGCCAAACACGCAAGAGCCACAAACGCACGCGGCCATCTGCAAGTGGCAAATACCCCTGTGCGTCCAGCCAGTGCTGTGCTTCTAGGGCTTCCCTAAGACCGTCAAATCATCAACCAACTGTTCTCGGTTGTGCTGTTTGACTGTCTGCCCAGCCACCAAATTAACAACTGTCTGTCTACCTGGACGGAAAACTGGACCGACTGGTGACTGAATGACTGATGTTTGAGGCCCAGTGTGGAGGCTTCTCATATGGAGAAGGTCTGAGCGAGCTATCGTTACTCTCCCTCACTCTTCAATTTCCCACCTCGTGTTCACACGTTGACTCCCGCCTCTCTTATATCTGCCTCCGTCACGATGTCACTGGCCCCAGCAGCGCCTTTATTCCCAGCATCCAGTACTGTTACTACCGACAGTTCTAGCTCTAGCTCCAGCTCCAACCCCTGCGAAGCTTCTACTGCCGCCTCATTCACGGAGCTCCTGGCGATGGAAGTCACCCCTGAAGACGCAGTGCTCGCGTTCGAGGGTGCCTTTATGCCATTCGTCACGGTCACCCTGCCGCCACCGTCCCTGAGCCGCTCGTGCTCCAACGAAAGCACTGCGAGTTACGCGACCAGCTACGCGCCGTCACTGAGCCGCTCGTGCTCTAATGAAAGCACCTCAAGCACGAGCTCCTACGGATACGAGAGCGATGCGTCCAGCTATAGCACAGCCAGCAGTGGATACTATCACCACCACGTTCCAGCAACGACGATCAAGTGCAGCTTTATCAGCAAGCGACACTCCCCAACGAACATTGACTCGTACTTTCCAGACACATCGCCTTCAAATGAGTACGCCCAGCTCGCAGAGCTCTGGTCCGCCTCGTCGTCCTCCTCCTTAGCACTAGCCAGCCGCGCTAGTATGGACTCGTGCGCCGACGTGTCGAGCTTCGAGGCCTCCCCGAACGACGCGCTGCTTGACTTGTTCATGCAAGCCCCTCCAGCGTCGCCCAAGGCTTCCGCCACGAAGATCACTATCACTGCGTCCTCAACCAGTAGCAGCAGCAAGCACCACAGCAGCAAACACCACAGCAGCAGTACCAAGTCAGCAACAACAGGCAAGAAGACCAAGAGCTCCAAGAACAAGAAATGCACCTACGCGGCGCGAAGGGTACGTTCCGTCTTTCCGTGCTCGCTCCATGCTGTTTGTTTGTTAAGAAATGATTAGAGACTGACTGGATTCCCCCTTTTTTTCCATTTTTCTGTTGTATCTTCAGCGTGAAGTCAGTGCGCTCCGCAAAGAGACCTCGGCCCTCGAAAAGCAGCTACAGGAGCTCCAGATCAAGATCCAGGAGCGCGAGCGCACGCGCGAGAGTGTCGAACTCGAGAAGATCCTGCTGGCTGGCGCGCGCGAGGAGAACAAGCGTCTGCGCGCGGTCGTGATGTCCCAGGAGGCGCAGATCCGCCGCTCGGACGGACTCCTTCCGGATGACAACGACAGCGACCGGGCGGCCGATGGAAGCGTCAACTTCTGCCACCAAGAGCTTCTCTGAGACATTGAGAAGAAGTAATGAGTCTCACGTGGCAGGGCAGCAGCCCTGTCCAGCATTGGATGTGGTTGTGCCCCAATTTTTGTAGAGGATACGCTGCGTCTCGAAAAGGCGTCAACCTCCAATGGGAATGAATGTTGTTGAATCCGTCAGTCGTGTCGAGTGGACTGGAGACCTCGCAAATCCAGTGTTGCAGTTGTAAAAGTGTGTGTCGTCTCGTGCGTGTACATATATGGTTTTAGTCGAGTCTCTGTTGTGTGAATAATCAAAATGATCCCGAATTTATGAAACATCCAGCTCAGCTCAGTCCGTTTAATCGATTGCACAAGAAGCGTGTGTGTGTGTGTGTGTGTGGACTGTCTAAAAGAGACCACCGTACTCTCCAGAAGTGTAGTTGCCACCACCTCTACGTACACTTCGATTGCATGAGTGATTAATATTTGGACAAAATTATTAGGTACCTTCAACCACAAGCAACATTGTGAAGCACCGCGTTCAATGTACGCTGTAAGTGTATTTCTGTGATGCTGACAGTGAACCCACCCACCTCCATCATATACAAGCTCAAGCTTTTCAAGCTTGCAAGCAGGTTGGTGAGTTGACTCAGTGATGGCACCCATAGGGCAGCCGTGTGCTATTTGACTGATGTAATCCTAGCAAGGGCGTTGGACAACTCGAGAAGAGAATGATGCGAATTCGAGAATTATAGTACAGAGACTGGATTTTCTTGGTGTCGCATGGGCGTCAACGCATCGTCGAGGCAAAATGACCCTGAAAAGCCAAAAAGCAAAGCCAACTGTACCCATTATGCGCCAAAGGGTACGACGACGTGGTCCACCCTCATTCGGAGATGTCTCATATTTCATAAACATAGAGGGACCAGTGTACGATGGAGACTCTCTATTTCGATACACCGATTATCTCGCGTTGCAAGCAACACTCAATTTTGCATTTGGACAGCCAACAGTGCTCGAGCATACTCCTACTCCTTGGATGCACTACGATATACCGACTGTTCTCCAGCTAGCGTTCTGAATACCTTTTATTAAATCTCTCGAAAGATGGGGATCTATCACAGAGGACAACGGAGGTTCGACACTATTTTGGAGAAAACATGTATCGCAACTATTATTACATACTGCCGCTCAATACGCAAGAAGAGCGAACGATGCCGAATTCGCTTGGGGCATTTAGGTTGGTTTACTAGCCAAACCTTTTTCCTTTTCTTGTGACAATGAACTTGCAGTGTCGTAGGCGTTTTGAGACCGAAGCACTGGTGGTGATGAACCTGTGTTTGATTTTATAACTGTTACCTGAACCAGCTCCTCGTTGCTGTTGTTGATTGGTTTTTGATGGTCGTTTCACCACGTCATTCGAAAAAGAAACACGGAGTATTATATGTTTGCTTTACCTTCAGTTTTGCGCTGACTTGCTTTTGCATTGAAGTAACATTTTGTGACCACTTTCTAAAACCCACACATCTGAAACACAGACCTCTTTCGATCTCGATATCCACTCTCCAAATCAGGATACATATTCGCTATATAAAATTAAGGGTTTACCGAAGATAGCTTCACAGTTGACGTTGAAGATGGGGCAGATGATGAAATGAACCTCGGTGCAAAAGTCGCCACTCAGCTTGGCACAATTGGAGTAAACAGCAGCGCAACTCCCGTCCTCTTCTTTTGTTCTCTCTGGTCTCTGGGTGTACCTTTCATCATTTCTCAATTCGCTTCCTCGCTCCTACTACGACGACAACTTGTCCCACCCATCCACACCCTTCGTCACGCCTATTCGATAGATGAACCACGTTCTGCTTCGATAGATTATGGAGACGATCAGCATTGCAATTTTGAACCCCAGTACCATGCAAGCAAACAAGGACTCTGGAGCAGACGTACCTGGCAACGGAGACAGCGCGATGGCGCATCTGGAAACGCTTCTACTTTTGTCGGACGATGAGAACGACCGGGACCTGGATCTGGCGTTGAGTATCATCAACGAGCTCGACATTTCGCTGCTCGAGTCCGAGTCTCCAGCAAACAGCAGCAACAGCAGCGGCAAGCCGGATGAGCTTCGCATGCTGCAGGCTCTGTACCAAGACGATATCAGCAGCGGCAGCGATTACAGCAACTTCAGCTTCAGCACAGAGTCTTTCGCGAGTACTCCAGCAGCGAACCTAGCTTCGCCTGCGCAAGCCAAACGCAAAGAGAAGAAATGCACGTACCAGAACCGAAGGGTAAGCTTGTACTTTACATTGTATCGCCATACTTTGATCCTCTAGATTGCTAAGCTCACTCGTCGGTTTCTTGTTGTTTTGGCTCTCTAGGAGGAGATCCAGATTCTTCGAGACGAAGTGGTGACGCTCGAGTCCCAGGTGCGCAAGCTCAAGCAGGTCCGAACGCGCCGACGACAGGTGGTGGCAGGCGAGCGCAACCAGCACGCGAAGAACGCGAGTCTCGCGGGCATTGAAAAGGAGAACGCCGAGCTCAAGGCTGCGATCCTCGCGCAAAAAGCGCAGCTGAATAACTTATTAGAAAACATGCAGGCGAGCAAGCTGATCGTCACAACACGACCCAGCGATTGCAAGAGCGAACCTGATCTAAATTGAACTATTCACGTTAGCAGAACATGAAAGCAAACTTTACCATGATGATGAGATGCATTTGATTTAAATTTTGAAAGTGCATCATTTTTTATTCTTTGTTGCGACTTCCAGCGCGTACTTTGCACCAACACCAGGCTTCAGTGAGCACCAGTGGAGATTGAGCACTTGAAGCCTACATGCCACAGCGGAGCTCAACCAAAGTTAGACCCCTAGCGCTTGACACCATATAATCAAATCAATCCAGCCACGTACGATTTTGACTGCGAGTATGCGTTGATGAGAGCATTTGCCGAGTCTCCAACGATTGTTCTAGATGCAAAACCATGTGTTAGAAATGTTGCTTCATTCCCAAGGCGAGAGCGCAATCAAGCGATACTTATAGGCAATCAATACCGTACCTTTCAAGCTCGAGTCGCTTGAGCGTAGTGTTCACGTGCAGCATCTTTGAAAGTGCGAGCGCGCCTGGAGCTTGAACGGGATTCCCACTTAGCGATAGCTGCATAAAATGCACAGATTCACGGTGAGCTTCAACTTTACCGCTTCCATCCCTTCTTTGAGCTCTAAATTTCGGCAATCTCTTTTGTCTGAAGGCACCACTTACAAGAGTCAGGGACGAATTCGCTTCAAGCGCGAGTGCGAGCGCTTGAGCGCCATTGCAGTCAATCTCGTTGTCCATGCAGGTTCCCATGAAAGGCGACGATACATCGTTGCTAAGGTCTAACTCACGAAGAACAGCCGAGCTCTGCAAGCAAATGAAGCACATGAACATGAAGAATGTGAGTTATAATATCTCAGAATTCTTGACATCCACATCAGTTCAGAGGATCTCGTCATGGATTGAAAACAAAAGACGTACCCGAAGTGCGCTTGCGAGCAAAATCGCTCCTGCGTCCGTCACTTGGCAGAAGTTCAGATACACGCGTCGTAAGCGAGAGTCTGAGCATTGGATCATTTCCTGCATGCACCACGCAAGCACCGGTGATATGGTCCACTTTTGAGCACAACCCCAATCAAGTTGATATATAACACGAAGCGGTCGAAGTTGTTATCGTACCGCGATGGCGCCGCAACCAGTGTTTGTGATGGAGCATCGGAACCGCACAAGCTCAGACATTGCGCCATTCTTCTTCAGCATTGCTCCATCAACTGGTTGTTCTTCACTTGATACAACCCTTGCCGTTATTGTGCCAGCAGCATTCCCGCTGGTGTTCTCAGCAGATACTGGGATTTGGTCGTCGCCAGCTCCGACCCATTTCTTCTCTTTCTCTCTCAGACGACGGCTATTTCTTGCAGTTCTAGCAGGGACCCGCAGTTCAATCTCATCTGGCTCTGCCAAGCGCAAGCTCTGGGCATGGCATAACATCCAGGGGTAGCTGTGTAAACCGATTCAGCACAGCAATAGCGAAATGCAACATAACATGCGAACCATTTTGAGCTGCTTGAACTGGGGATCGCGGTCCAAGTTTGCTTTCAGTGCGTAAATTGGAACCGTTTCGGACAAGTATGTGAGATCCATGTTCACCTCAAAGCTGAGTGACACACACACATACACACAGTTTAGTACCGCATGTGTGTGTATCTAACGCCACGCGCTTCTTGAAAAATGACAAAGACTCACATCTTTTGCCTCTTGCTCTCAATACGAAGCCTCCACGCAGCAACCTGCTGGCGGAATTTCTGGTGGCGCTCAAAGAGCTCGAGGCGTGAGAGGTCGAACGCCAGCAGTAGCTGCTTCTCCTGCTCGCTCAGGCTCGATAGCAGCGCAGGGTGGTGTGTGGCACTGTCATAAACGAGATAGACACAGCAACATAGCAGACAGACTGGTCAGTACACATACTGCTTTTACATAAAGCTTGTGGTCGCTCTTGGTATGAAAAGGACGCACTTGAAGAAATGCTTGAGGCGCTTGCCGATCGCCGCAAGACAGAGCTTCACGAGCGACGGCGGGATCTGCGGAGCACGCGAGCCTGCAGAGCAGCGCGCAGGCAGTGAACCAGCCAGTGTCATTAGTAACATATACACGTCTGCATGTGTGCGCATATAGAGACGCAATGCATGAGCGGAGGACATACTGCTACCAGTCGCGCCCGTATTCTTGCTGCCTCTGTCGTTGCGGGTTGAAGTCATGTTTTTGAATCGAATTGGCTTCAACGTTGACTTGTTGGCGACTTTTTGTGATCTGCGTTCGGTGCACGTTCGAGCGACATCGGCAGGAGAGAAGCATCTGTAACCTTTGGTAATTGATATGATCTCGAATATCTAATTGGACAGGTTCGCGAGCACACAAGAACCAGTGCACACTGGCTTCTTTTTTTGCGTCTGGTTTTGCAATAGAAAAACAAGATTTAAAGTTTCCACCAATCAGCACCGTGGATTCGAGGAAGCAAAAATTTGGTTTTTATTGCCTGTTTACATTAGGAAATACCCCTATCGATATTTTTAAGGCAACAATTCGAATATGTTTTATGGCGCAAACCTCTTTGTTTAGAGTACAGGTGCTACTAGAGGCTGAGAAATGTCGCCCCTCTCTTCATGTATTTGAATTTGCCTCTCTCAGTTCCCACGTCATTCCTCCTTCTTCCTTCCTCTCTCCCCCTGCCTTCTCTCATGCCCCACAACAACAGTCTGCGATCTCCCTTCGACCTCACAAGCGAATAAGCTGAGCAAGCGAGAAGAAGAAATAGCGACTCCATGAACTGACGGACCGATCGATCGATCTCCTGACCGCGAGCAAGCGTGGCGCTCCTGCGCTCGCTCCTCGCGCGCCTCTACGGCAGACCTCTTCTGCTCTCTGTTCTCTACCGACTGACGCGTGTACGTGGCGGTCGTTGGTGGGATGTGACCGACTGACCGCTCCCTGTGTGTGTCTGCGAGTGCCGTGCATGCTTGTTGGATCACGAGGAAGCACTCGCTGGCTATGACTCTGGTGCTTCTGCTCTCTCAGACCCACCCGTGCGATCGACCAAATCAAACCTTCGAGGCTCTTCACAGTATCGTCATGACGAATCGAGTTTGTGCGCCTGGTTGTCCTCGTTTCTTCGTCGAATGATTTCGTGCGAGCAGGATGGTGGTATGTGGACCGAGTCGACTTTGCTCTGACTCTCATGGTATTCGTGGTGGAGTGGAACAACTCTTTTCGTGACATCATGCAGACAACACGAACGCGTTCAGCAAGGACCGCATTCTCGGCTCAAGTGTGTGTCGGCTTTTCTGGATGCTGGTAACTGCGGTTGGTTTTCCAGTATCAAACTCTCGAATTGGTATGCGCACGCCGTCTTTTCCTGCACTTTGTGGTTAAATTGCGCGCAGCCTTTCCTGTTCGTAGAAGCACTTTTGCGACTCCGTGCGCCAAGCAGCTTCAAGACACTTCCCCCTCTCCCTTCGTGCTTTCAAGTTACACCCAAGAAGCGATAAAGCGCAACGCAACGGTATTTGGAGCTTGGTCTTCCTCCTGCCTGCCCTATGGTACTGGAAACTGGTGTCTTGGAGTGCAGGTTCTCTGTAAAACGCCGGACGCAACGTCTGTGCCGGACGATCCGAAAGAAGTGAAGAGGCTAGGATCTAGTTAGGCGGCTCGAGTCTCGGTTTCGTGGTTGGGTAGAAGATCAAGTAGCAGGCGCTGAAGGATATCAGTTGTTGCACTCAAGTGGCTATGCAGATCCCCTCCACCGCAAGCAAGATCCGAAGCTCCCAAGCTGATCAAGGTTTTCAAGATTCCAAGTCCAGCTTCCCTGAAGCGATCAAGATTGGTGAGTGACCCCTCTCGAGTGTGTCGTCAGCCTGCCGTCAGCTTCTCAACAATGTCGTGATAGTCGGAAGAAGTCCAGTTTACGTTTGGGCGTCCGTTGTGTCCAGTCGGTGCTCAAGTCCCCAAGACCCTCAAGAGCTGAGGATTCGACAATGGTATGTCTTCGCTATCGATTGCCGTGGTTATGTCAGTTCTCGTGTGGACAGTTGTGGCGTGCAACAGTGTCCGAAGCGATCAACCGTCCCAAGATCCAGGACGTCAACCAGCGTGAGCCTGTAGCAGCGTGTGCTCCTCGTCTCTGTTGCTTTTGGATCAGCTCAAGGCTTCGTGCTATTCCCGACGTCGATATCAAGCATCTCGACACGAACATGGTACTTGTTTTGCGATTTTTTTTGCACTTGCCCTCTGGGATCGAGTGTTTTGGATTGCAGGGTGTCGTTCGCAAGACCTCGCCGCTGCTGTTGTCTTCTCCACCAAGAAATAGGTTCCCCCGTGTGTGTGAATTGAAGCTTTTCGTGCCAAGACCGCTTTGATGTTGTGCTTGTTTCGTGTGAGATTCGATGGTGTTTACCTAGAGGTACCCAGAATAATGCAAGGAAGTGCACCTGTCGCCCGTGTCAAGTGTTCGAAGCAGAGAATGCAAGCGGAATTCGCGCCACGCTGCCTTGGTTTGTGTGCAATTCGTTTGGTTTTCGTTCTTGTGGTTGTGTGTGGCGGCGTTCTTGTGGCATCTGCCTCTACTGCTTTTTAGAGCGTTGCTTCTGGACTTATGAAAGTTGGATCGTTTTGGGCTCAAGATTGTTCAAGAGCATCGACGTCAAGGTACGATCGATCACTCGCATTGCTGGTTCTCGAGGTTTGTCGTTGCCGTTGGAAGGTCGTGGCATGCAGATCACTCGAAGAAGATGCAAGAATCGACATCAAGACTACACGTCGGTACGATCCTGTTGCTGCTCTCGTGCTTGGGTTGTCGTTGCGAACATCGTGGCACGCAGGTCTACGTTCTTCCAAGATCTAAGCAAGAATCGTGATCATGGTGCGCACTGCATTTGAATTGTCATGATATTGCTAGTATGTTGTGGACCGTTTTGGCGTGCAGGAGTGAAGCATTCTCAGGCTACTCCGTCAAGGGATCTTCGTCTCGGTATGATCGTTGTCTTACTGCTGCACCTGCTGGTCGTTGAGCGTTTGGACTGGACATCGTGGCGTGCAGGATCGATCATCGTCGTTGAAGCATGTCGAAGGTAAGTGGTCAGCTCTCTTCATCTAGCTTCTCTGGTGTTTTTCAACACCACTCTTTGCACAAAGAAAACGGATCGCTTTACTACACGGAGGGTTGATCTTGCTTGCGCTAATGTTTTCGCCACTGAATTTCAGCCTCGATTGGATACAAGTACTTTGAACTGCTTGAGGGATTTTCGATGCAATTTAACCGAGAGTAGGTTGATCTTGCTCTCCAGCGCACTGTGTTCGTCGCCAATGGACAGACTGGAGCCTCCAGCCTTGAGATCAACGGTGACTTCAGGATGCGTCCCATTCGTTCCCCAGGTATTGCCCGTGACAGAGCTACTGTTCGTCTTCAACCACGCAGGCAAATCAGCCACGAGTGTGTGGACAATGTCGAGCTCGTACATCTTGCTGACATCGCCAATTCGTTCGAGCAGGTGTCGAAGCAGTTGTTTGCCAGCTTGAGCTTCCACATGACTTGATTCTGGAGCAACTCGTCTGGGATAGTCGTGATATTGTTGCTGCTGAGCGACATCTTGGCGATTTGCAGCGCAGCGAGCGAAGCAGGAAATTCAGACCTCGGGGCTTCCTTCCAGAATGAAGAAGCTCACACGAGACCACTTGGTGCTGACTTCCGAGGGCAACCCCGTCAAGTTCGTGCCGCTGAATTCGATATCAGTGAGCATTGGCGGGAAGTCGTCCGAGAGCAGTCCTCGAGGCACGTCGCTCATGTTCGTGTTGACGATGTACACAATCTGCACATGCGGATGGTGGGCTCCAGTGAGTGACGCTTCGCCATCCCAGGACTCGATGGTGCAGTTGTAGATCTTGATGACCTCGAGGTTGTTGAATTGCGCGATGATCGGCGGCATCTGAAGTCTCGGGCATGCCGAGAAGATGAGTTCCCGCACAGCAGTGGACTGCATCCCAGCCAACAACGTATCCAAATCGTCGGCTAGTCCGTCAGAGAGTGAGTGATGGTCACAGATCACCTCGACGACAGCGCAGTGGTACGCTGATGCGAACCACGGGTACATCTGCAGCAAGCACGCATGCGAACTGTCGCGGTCACCAGTTGGCCAGGGTGTTGAGATCGAGTGCACGTGGATCACGAGCACCGCCGCACCACAGAGAATGAAAAAACCATTGCGCAGCCAGTACTCGCCGCTGAAGAACCGTCGGCAGCATCCCTTGTGCAAAGTGGTGGTTCAGATGCTAAATAGACACCTCTTTGTGGTGATGACGCTCGCAACTTCAGAACCACCAGGAAGTACGACGTTGTTTGCAAACAGCACGGCTTTGTTTCGCTGAAGGTACCTCGAATGAGTAGTTCTCTTGGACCTCCTGCTGCGTGCGATGCACGCTTTGAGCGCCTCGAGGGTGAACAAGAACGTCGCTTTTGGGTAGTTCTTGGCGACGAAGTCAAGCCACGAGATCGCAAACGCCTGACGATTCTCGGAAACAGCCTGGATGAACCACGTGTCGTGGTAGTAGTTAACGAACGGAAAGTCGCCAGTTTCGGTGTCGAATTCGAGGGGGTACGGCGCGAAAATTGCTGACGGAATGACTGCTGATGTCATAAAGTTGAGCAGCACGTCGACGAGCAGCAGCGCCATGCGCTTTTTGAGTTGGTGAGCCTCCGGCACGAGCAAATTTATGAGTTGGATTGACGCGCAGTTGAGAGCGATGGTGGAAGTGAACAAGTGGTTGATCCACAGTCGAGGCACCAAGTTGCTGACGGTCCATGCCTGGAAAGCACGAAACACGACTGAGACTACCACCACGAGAGTGTATGTTCTGTCGCAGTACCTGCCGTGGATGGCGAACAACCCGGGCGTACCGAATTTGCTGTTGAAGGCTGCTGCCAAAGCCACAACGTACGTCCAAAACGGTTGCTGCTTGAAGAGGCGCAAGTACATGTTGACTGGAAATGCCTTCGCTCTGTCGCCATCGCTGCCACTCGGACCGCCTCTTCCGCCAGCTGATGACCGTGAAGAGTTGAACGCAAGCTGGCTCTGGACGTGCGAGGTGAACACCATCTTCACGAAGCTCACGAGGTGCGCAGTGAGCAGAAACGCGTTGATCACAATGCTGGGCTTAGTGAACTTGAACGCCGTGCCTCCGAGGTAGTTGAACGTGATCGCCAGGTCCTCGGACTGGAGAAATCCGACTTGCAGTCGAATGATCGACGTGGACAGAGCGATCGACACAACGTGACCTGTCAAGTACAAAAACCAGCAAGCCCGGAATTGACCTGGGGACAGAGCGAGCTGCTCAAATGTGCTCGTTGGACCAGCTGGAGGTTGCGAAAGAGACTCGCCAAGTTCACTTGTCGAGCTCGGCCTTTACAGCCCTACGACGCGCGCAGACGGCATAGCGTGGAGCTTCTGACAAAAGCGCTGCTTTATATCTCCAATATAATGTAATACAGTTGCGAATTCGTGATATCAACCAAGTTCTCGACCGAGTCTTGAAGGGCTAAAAAAGAGGACTTCCGCGAAGTATTAATGACCAACAAGCAGATACGAAAGAAAAATGGCGCACCACAAGACAACGAGCGGCACCAAAAAAGCCTATGGAAGGCCACTGTACCGTCACAACTGACGACGAGCTCAGTCATTTGGACGGACAGCAAGTAAGTGTCTGTGTCTACTGATCTATCTTCCTCACCTCACTTGGGTTCCTTCTCACTCAGTTATAGTATTGCCACAGTCATGCTCACTCGTGCCGCCGCCATTTGGCTTCTTCATCGAGTGGGTAGAGGAACAGCGCTCCGGGGCTGCCGTCTTCCGTGCAGTTCAGTATGAACAGTGGATTCAGAGCATTATTCTCCAGTTGCAACGCATTCACTTCCGTGCAAAGTCTCGATCCCCCCGCCTCGACGCTGACAGCCTGCGATGGCTCAGTGCCATTATTAGCAACGGGAGAAAACGGAGTGAAAGAGGACGACGCCCCAATAACCCCTGATTGCCCCAGCATCCACGGCGGCAAGTCTTGGACAAGTGTGGCTCGCATGTATATCTGAAACAGTTGGCTCACGTCGCCGACCGCTGCAGGCAGTTGATCGAGCGGATTGTTCGAGAGCCCGAGCATCCAGAACGCCTGGTTCGCGAGCAAGTCGTCTGGAATGTGGGAAATGTTGTTGCTCTGCAGCGAGAGGTACGAGATTTGCAGTTGTGCGAGTGAGGGCGGGAACTTGGTGATCCCAGGGCTACGTTCGAGCACAAAGTAGTATAATTGAGACCACTTGGTGCTGACTTCCGAGGGCAACCCCGTCAAGTTCGTGCCACTGAATTCGATATCAGTGAGCATTGGCGGGAAGTCGTCCGAGAGCAGTCCTCGAGGCACGTCGCTCATGTTCGTGTTGACGATGTACACAATCTGCACATGCGGATGGTGGGCTCCAGTGAGTGACGCTTCGCCATCCCAGGACTCGATGGTGCAGTTGTAGATCTTGATGACCTCGAGGTTGTTGAATTGCGCGATGATCGGCGGCATCTGAAGTCTCGGGCATGCCGAGAAGATGAGTTCCCGCACAGCAGTGGACTGCATCCCAGCCAACAACGTATCCAAATCGTCGGCTAGTCCGTCAGAGAGTGAGTGATGGTCACAGATCACCTCGACGACAGCGCAGTGGTACGCTGATGCGAACCACGGGTACATCTGCAGCAAGCACGCATGCGAACTGTCGCGGTCACCAGTTGGCCAGGGTGTTGAGATCGAGTGCACGTGGATCACGAGCACCGCCGCACCACAGAGAATGAAAAAACCATTGCGCAGCCAGTAGTCCCTGCTGGTAAACCGCTGGCGCCGCGTCGTTTTGTTTGCTGCCACGAATGCGCTGGTTGACACGCGTTCTAAGCTCTTGACTGCGGCTGACGTGATGTGTGCACTAGTGGGGGCCACAGTAGCAGCAGCGATGCTTCGCTGCTTCAACCGCGGCCCCGTCGCTGAAGACAACTTCTTTCTGCTGCGGCCACCTTCTGAAAGACATGTTTTAGTCAGCGACATCGCCAGCAAGTACGAAATTTTTGGGTAGTTCTTGGAGAGGAAGTCGATCCAGGAGACCGCGAACGCTTGCTGGTTCTCCGAGACTGCCTGCACGAACCACGTGTCGTGGTAGTAGTTGATGAGCGGGAAATCGGCGCTCTCCGGGTTGTACGCGAGCACGTAAGGGATCGCGATCGCCGTGGGGATCCAAATGGAGGTGACAAAGTCGAAAAAAGCGTCGGCGACCAGTAGCGTGACGCGCTTCTTCAGTCGCAAGCCAGTGGGCACCCACAGCTTGATAAGTGGCACGCTGAAGCAGCTCAGGACCGCAAGCAACGCAAACAGCCGATTGATCCAGAGCCGCGGGATCCACGTACTGATCTTGTACGCCTGGAACACGCGCACGCTGACCGAGACAACCTCGGTGGCGCCGTAGAACTTGTCGTAGTGCGCGCCTTCGATGCCGAACGAACCTCGGCGACCGAAATAATGGGTGAATGGCTGTATGAAACCTCCCCAAGAGGCGGGGACCAGCGTCTTCGAAGACCTGGAGTTTAGGGAGGAGGGCGACAATGTCTGACCGCTCGTTATTGAGGGAGTATTGAAGAGTAGCCGTCGGTAGTACAAAGAGAACAAGAGCATCTTGAGCAGTCCAAATGCGTGGCCTGCCAGCAAGATCCAGTTCGCGAGTACCACGAACTCGAGGAAATACGCAGGCGAGCCGGCGAGATAGTTGAGGATCGCACCTTTGACGCCGTCCTCCAAGAAGCGGTTGATCACGATCGTGGAGGCAGAAATTTGGATAGAGATCACGTGCACGAGGAAGAAGAGTAGCCAGCACGCGCGGAACTGGTTGCGTGACAGGCAGAGGGTGGCGCTTCTCGAGCCGCGGTCTTCTCTAGCCCGTTGTTGTTGCTGTTGTGTTTGCTTTGCGGTCGTCGTGCTTGGAATGATCCCGAGCGGATGCACCGCCGTTGGACTGGTAGTTGAAGCCAAAGCTTTCATTTCCTTCAATGATGGCCAGCTGGAGTGAAGCGCTCTGTGCGGTAGGCACCGAAGGTGAGTGAACACTTGCTTGGGCCGCGTCTGAAGAGGAAAAACGCAGGTAGAGCTAGAGCTAGAGCTCACCTACATAGCGCGTATTTAAAGACAAGAACGAATCCGTTTCATCACTGGTCGGCGAGCCCAATCAAACAAACCTGATCTTATCCCATCAAATGACGATAGGCTTCGTTCGACACTGTTGGTGGTGACGATGAGGTGTATTCTTGATGCCATCTCGGAATACTCGAGTTGACGGTACATCAACTAGACCTCCAGAAAACCCAAAGCTTCGCCACTCGCCTGCGAACAAAACAGCTTCTGTCATGTTCGAGCTGTGTACACGACTTTCACGAAGAACGAGAAGCCTTGATGCAAACTACAGACCTCCAATCGCAAATCCCTTTCGTACGCTCTTCACTCGACGACAAGGTGCTCCTCGATTTCCTGCAGCGAGTGGAGCGCAGCTGCCAGGTCAACTATAAGCTCCGCTCGTCTCACCACGTCCTTCTTTCTTCGTTGTGAACGAAGAGCTCGTCCGCTTTAGGATTCAGCTCTTGCTTCTGAAGCTGCAACTGCTCCTGTTGCAGCGTGGGCTTCTGCTTTCCCAGGTCCCAGGCTTCACGGCCACTAGCGCTCTATTAGCAGCCGAGAGATCGAGTGTAGGCATTTTCTGGAACCCTCTCTGACTGGACCTGAACCATACTATGCCCAGATCGATCGACAATTGAGTTATCTCCGCTAGTAAGAATCGATTATCCTATCTTGACATTCAATAATCCTAAATTAGTTCCCAGAAAACTACAACTCTGTTGCTGTGAGCTCGTAAGATCATCCTACTTTTTCTCTCACAGCTCACTCGATGTTCCTTCCCCCTCACAAGCTTGCGTAGTGAGTCGGTTGCGACCGCTAGCTTGGCCATGAGCTCCGCGCGCCTCGCCTGTCGCTTCTCGTTCTCTTCCTCTCTCGCGCACTTGTCTGCGAGGAGTTCGTTCTCAAGGAGCTCCAAGCGACGCTTCTGGAGGTCCAGCTCGCGCTGGCGAAGCTGCAGTTTGTCTTGTTCGAGCGAGATCTCCTACTTCTCCAGATCGAGATCTTGAGTTTCACGACGCTCGATATGGGAACCGGGATGAATGCAGCGTCTTCTTCGTTGCTTAGGGCTTCCAAGTCCGTACAGGGCTCACCACCAATAACGGCATTGCAATAGCATCCAAACCATACCCTTCGAGCTGTTAGCTGCTGGCAGCTTGTTCTTCGAGTGTGAGGAGTATTGTGCGGCCGTTGCACTTATCAAACCCCCATATTCCACACGTCGAGGACGAAGTCAACTGCCACTTTTGCGTGCCGTCAGCAGTATCGAGGGGACCTTACCAATGCCAGTCTCACGCCTGGTCCCATCGTAACATAGCCAAAACAAGCAGAACGACAGCCCTCCACTTTTCTTTTTTTCTTCATTAGTTTCACTCAACCATAAGCTCCATACCCATACCTGCGCTATGCCGCCTCTCTCTCTCTCTCTCTCTCTCTCTTCGTTCTCCTCAGTCTTCTTCTTCTCACCGCTTCCCAGTCTCTCAGTCGAGCAGCGCGAGGAACTCCTTGATCTCACTCAGCGACTTGCCCGCGACCACGAGCTTTGTCGTGAGCTCGGCGCGCACCGCCTGCTTCTTCATGCTCTCCTGCGCCACCAGCTCCTTCTCCTTAAGCGCCAGCTCGCGCGTCTGCAGCTGCAGCTGCTCCTGCTGCAGCGTCAGCTTCTGCGCCTCCACCTCGAGCGCCTTGATCTTCACGGTGTCTTCATGGGACATGGTAGGGGCGGCAGGAGTGGTGGTCGTCGTAGACTCCACTGCTGACGGTACAATTGCTGGTGCTGGTGCTCCTGCTACCGGCACGAGTGTTGGATTTTCTTCCTCCGAGGTAACAACAGTGGTACCAGCAGCAGCAGAGCTCTTGGCGCTTGGGTCGGATTCCGTATCACTCGACTGGTGGTGGCGAAGCTTGAGCCGCTTGACACTTGGCGACAGAGACAAAGCTGTCACCTCCGATACAGCAACGACAGCAGTATCACTGTTGGAGCCAGCGTGATGAGCTGCAGCACTTGCATCCTTATCTTCCAGGAACCGGTCGAATTGAGTGTCATCAGCAGAGCCATCCGTTTTGCCATCGTGATCTCCATCTCGCTTGCCATTGGAGTCTAAGACACCAGCAGACTTAGTAGCAGCGATAGCAACAGTGTTAGCAGAAAATCGGCTGCCTCGCGTCTTGTCGTCCTTCTTGGTGGCATCACGACTGGCTTGCTCCTCGTTTGGTTTCCCCACCACCGCTTTACTACCCTGCTGGCCCACGCCATTCGCGTTCTTATCAGTAATCTCTGTCGTAGTAGCCCGGGCTTCTGCTGCTGGCTCTGGCGCCTTTAGGGGCTTGCCCGTCGTGAAGAGCGCGTCGAGGCGGTCGTAGCACAAACAGAGCGCGTTGAGCTTCTGGCGCGTGTCCGTGATGCCGCGCACGCGGTCATTCGCCGTGACATGGAAGTCAGAGCGCTGCGCAATCGCGCGCGTCTTGCGGAACGCCGCTAGCAGGCTCTCGAAGCGGCTGCGCGTGACGTCGAGCGTCCACTGCGACTGCGTGCGCGCGTTCACGTGGCGCATGAGTGAGCGGAAGCCGTCAGTCTTCTTGAGCTTCTTGCCCTCGGCGTTCACCACGGGCACGCGCGGCGGTAGCGCGTTGTCGCCTTTGCTTCGTTGTCCGCCTTGGAGATCCCGCCCGCCGGCGAGCAGCTGGAAGTTGGGCGGCTGCTCCAGCCACTCGAGCACGCTCAGGCGCTGCGCCTCGCTCGTGTGCGAGAACTTGCGCCGCGTGCGCAGGACGTCGCTCTCCTCGATGCGCAGCGTGCTGCTACCGTTGCTCTCCGTCGAGTTGTCGTGTGGGACACTATTGTGAGGCTCGTCGCCGTCGGGTTCGCGTGGCGCGTTCACATGGTTGCGCTCCTCTTCATCATCATGGTTTCGCTCAATTGCTCCCGTCATTTTGGCTTTTTGGCTTGGTGGCGAAAAACAAAGTGCTTTATTATTTAGAAAAACAAACGGAAACGGGCGGGAAAGAAAGAACGTTTTTATTGGAGAAAGAGCGACACAAAGAATTGTGGTTTGAATTTTCATGGCCAAAAAATAACACCAGCAAAAAATAGGGTTTTCCATATTCTGAAACAGGTTTTGCAATCTCACATAGTATTTATAAGAGGTAATTCTGTTCCACATTGTGCAAATTGCCGCAAACTCGAAAGTCCAACATTTTGCAAAAAGTCGAAACACGAATGACTCGGACAAAGTGTGTTTCGAAAACCATTTTGATCATTTTGAAACAGCAGCAATTTGCCATAGTATCAGAAAAAGAGCGCCCAAGATTGCTGCTATCAACCTCCTGCTCCAGAATGGCTCTAGGAACCGCGCTCAGCCACTGCAGCATGCACTCAAACACGTCATCTTTCTCCGGGCCATCAAAGAGCACGTAGTCCATGCCTCTAAACACCCGAAGCCACTTGTCCTGGTTGCGAAGCTTCTCAAAGAACTCGACCGCCATCGAGAGACTCGCGACCAACAGTTGGCGCGTATCTCTTCATGTTTCCTACACGTGTGTCCGCGAATATAGGAGCAGCCTGATTTTCGTTACGTGGCGAAAGGAGAAAGGATGGATGGGGTGGATTCGACCTGACAATTGGTGGATATGTTGGTATTCGTTTTTTACACACATCTTTATACCGCTATGTTTGGTGCAGCACAAGTGATCACAGCAGTCAGGACTCACATCCGCAAGGATCAGTGTGCATCAGAAAGTAAATACCTGGTTAGACAAATGGGTTGATGGCTCAGCCCACTCATTCTCAAAACGCGCAAGCGTGGTACAACTGTGGACTTGTGTCCTTCCCAGTTTCCTGGCGAGGAAAATGCTCGCAATCGGACAAGATTTTTCAGTGTGATTGCGAACTTGTTTTGCCTGCGCATGGCTGGAAACTTCAAGGGCGGACCGATTGACAGCGATCAGCAGCGTTTTTTGCCCACACCGTTAGCCACCAGTGCGGAGGGATTGTAATGTGACCGCTTATTTTGGAGACGAATTCCTGGATAGAAGAAGTCAAAGCTGTGGTCACCATCAAAAGGATTTAGTCAATGCAACTGCTGTATATACCTACTTCGTAGTGCTCTCTCGCAAGCAGAAAGCTGAGATTGCGAATGGTGTTTTCACTTGAGCTGCATTTTGCCTACACTGGAGTAAACCCCAAATGCTATTGGTTTCTGCTTGTAGTTTGATGCATAGATTGATGTGCGCACTCGCCCTCGGATGACAAACTCCTCTCGGCGGTGTTGCCTACAATCGTGACATCGTGCGCCGGAAATGGATACGCACCGTGGATAGATACTCTCACAAAGAGCATTCGTGACGATATTCCCTTGAAATTGCGATGAAATATTGGCCTGACAAACTGTGAGACGTTGACACACACAAAACGAAAAGCGTTGGACTCACACTCTCAAAGTGAGCCCTCTTTTGTGAGCCATTATTTGAACTCGGTTCAATGAACGAAAGGTTCGCATAAAGGGCGTTCATTTGCATCAGGACTAATACCCTTTTTTTTGCAAGATACAATTATTGAGAAGCTGGAGGAACAACAGATGTGGTGATTGCACGGTGTCTGTGATCGACAGTTGGGCGTCATCACTGTTGAGCTGCTGTGATCCTAATGCTAATGCTAAATGCATGACTGATCGCAGTGGTGGCTGTCATATCCCACAGGTCTACGCGTCGACACCAAGGAGATAAACGAGAGTTCATATCCCAGCTGAACAAGAGCACTCGTCCGGAATGCTCTCTTCCTTTGCTTTGCCTTTGCTTTGCTTGGGGTTGCTTTGTGTGCGTGCGGAAAACGAAGCTGGACTTTCAGATGTCAACAACAGCCAACAGTGACACACAGAGAGCCCACGAAAGCCAATCACGCGCGATTTTTGACAGCCACCTCATTCATTCATTCGAAGCGCTCTCGAATCTCCGCTATAATGGGTAGCTGCACAATAAATGGTATATAAAGGAATACTTAATACTACATCAAGTATCCACTTAAATAAAGAGGCAAATGCTCGGTGAAGAGTATTCGAATGCGTGAGTGTCCCATCCTTCTTCTCACTGCCCAAGCAAGCTCATCAAAGCAAGAACGACGCACTTCTGAACCCTACGGTATCAGCCAACGCTCCATCTCTCCACTTCCACACACAGCCCACCCGCCCAAGCAAGCACTTCTTGGTCTGCTTGTTCTTTTGCGTGTGAGCGGCTCGGTCATTTGCGGATTAACCCACGTGAACGCAGCACAACCACAGGACAATCACCACCATCTGTAGCGACCAGCAGGCGGCAGGCAACATGCACGTGATACCGCGGGAGGAGCGACTCAAGCTCGACGCAAACTGCGATCTGTTGCTCAGCGACGCGCTCGTGGCGCTCGAGGACTTCAACGGCACGGCGGACCCGACCCACTGGCGCGCGCTCGCGCGCAGCGAGCAGCTCACTTTTTACCGCGCCGTCGCGCCATCCACGCCAGTGATGGCGACATCGCCCCAAGCAGAAGACCATCATCATCTCCACAACCATAACCATAACCAGCAGACAGGAGGCGCCATGCTGCGGTTCCTTGTGACCGGGTACCTCAACGGCAGCCTCACGCAGGTTACGAACGGGCTCTACAGCGACGCGAGCCACGATCTGATGGTGCAGCAGAGCGTGCTCTACGCTGCGGGTTGTGAGAATAGCAACAGCAACACGCCGCCTTCGTCGACCAGTGGATCGCGCAGCAGCAGTGCAGAACGCAGACACAGCATCCAGAGTACGTTCAGCAACGGCAGTGGCGACGCTCAGGCGCTACCGCAGCAGCAGCAGAGCAGCTCGCTGATCGACGCGTCAGTGCTACACGCGAGCGAGCAGGAGCACCGGCGCGCGCCGTTCCGGTTCGCGGGCGTCAAGTGGTACGCGTGGCACTCGAAAGACGGTAGCGACCGAGACCTGCTCGCCTACGAGCGCAGCGGTGCGACGACCGACAACGAAGGCGAAGAGATCATGTACCACGTCGTGCAGTCGATCGAGCGCCCTCAGCACAGCAGCCCCGAGACGAGGTTACCGCCGGGTATGCGCCATACGAAGCTCTCGGTATGCTTCCTGTACCGTGAAGTATGTGACGACCTCGTCGAGTGCTTTGCGGTCGGCGAGTACCCAGCGAGAGGGTCAGCGATGTCACAGCGCGCAGAAGACGAAGCGGTCTCGGAGCGGGTGCTCACAGCCTCGCGAGCGCTCGCAGCGTACTCTGCGAAGAAGCTCTCGCGGCTCATCGAGAAGAACCGGAAGCTGCCGGTGATCATGAGCAAATCGTGTCTGCGCTGCAGCGCGAGGCGCACAGTGTTTGACCCGCTGCGCACGTGCAGCATCTGTAAAAAGTCGGTCTGCCAGAACTGTCGGCAGGATAAGACCATTTTCAAGCTCAACATCGATACGAACAAGCCCGAGACCGAGGTGTTCTGCAACAAGTGCCTGTCACGCTCGAAGCTCCCGAACACACAGCCCGTGTCGATCGACAGAATCAAGCAGCAGACCCAGATCCGCAAGAACAGCCGCGAGCGCATGTCGTCGCGGTCATCCAGCAACAACAACGACAGGCACCGGTTCAGCATTGGCAGTGCTGGAAGCGGCGGCAGTGGAGGCAGTGGAGGCCGCTCATCGATCATGAGCGGAGGTAGTGGAGGTCGTGCGTCGATCATGTCTTCTGTGTCGTCTGCACCTTCTTCGGTTGTTTCTGTGTCACCGCCGTCACGATCCCTGCCGGCGCCACGTACAAACGCACTTGATGGATTTAACTACGACGCGCTCATTCATCACTATGCGGCTGAGAAGCCAAAGCTTGTGCGCTCACGCACACGCACGCGCGCGTCGACACTGCCAAGTCCGATCGACACTGACAACCACGATTGCAAAAGCATCATCCACAGCAACAAGACCCACATCGGGAGCAGTACCCCGAAAGAAGCTGAGAAACCACTTACAGCGATTGCGATGGACGTGCTCGAGGGCGAGGAAGTCGTCTTGGAAAACCTGCGAGATACCCAGATCGGTCTACCCGTGATCCTCGTAGACGTCAAGCCGCTGCGAGACACGCAGCTGGGGGTACCCGTGGAGATCGAGACCGGGCGGGTGAGCGAACCAATGTTGAGTACGACGTCGCGCGCGACTTTCTTTGGAGCAATTTCAGCGCCGTCACCACGGAGCCCCAGTGGAGGCTCTTTGAATGTGACGACGCTGAGCCCACGCTGTTCACCGAGAAGGAGCGACTTGTACCTGGCTGACCGTCACGATGCGAGCGGCAATGGTACCGGCGTCGAAAAACTCTACCAGACGTACCTGGAACGTCGTGATAAGCTACAGACGGAGGCTGCGGGTGAGCAAGAAGTGCGCAATATCCGTTTAGCGGTCAGTCGAGAGCACCAGCAGCAAGAGCATCGTCGTCGTTCTACTACAGAAGACAACCAAAGTTCCTCCTCGCCTTCAGCGAGAGCCATGCAGTCATTCAACTACCCTCACATGTCTGGATCGAGGCACTCGGATCTATCGAGAGGCAGAAGAAGCGAACCCAGTCCTCATCGCAAGCACAATCCGGAGTCGCCACCGAAGAAACAAGATTTCCGGATGGACCTCTACGCGCAGTTTTAGCCAACGCACGCCACGCTGCCGTAATGAGCTATCTACTGTCATTCATACACAGAAGTGGTTTGTTTGTACATACTGGTAGTCCGCTGGGTCGACACCACTATTTTTATTTGTCCTAAATTATCAAAAACCGTAGAGTTGCTGTAGAACAACGCAAAATGAACCAAAACATGTCTTGCCTTCTCACCGAAGTGAGCTTTGATCTTTAATCTTTGCCTTTTTTCATCATCAAAGGTCCTTGGAATTGGTTCTACAGCCTTACAATGCGCCTGCACCAGGCAATATCACTTCGCTGGCAGTACCTCGTTTACACAAATTCACGCACATACACCATGCATATATCAGTTGATCGATTCATGGGGGCCAGCTGCTCTCACGTCAGCGTTTCGCCTCAAATGGTGGTGGCGTCGTCGGAAAACTCTCGCACGTATTCCATCTGCGTGGCTTCGTCCAGCACGTTGTACATCTCGGCCTCGCTCGGGTGATACGTCAGATGCTTCACGAAGCGCAGTCGGTTCGGCAGCGACAGCATTTCCTTGTAGTGATGCAGGAAGTGGGTGATCGCTGATTGACTGGCTGAGAGGGGCGGCGCGTACTTTCCTCCTACTCCTGCTCCAAAAGAATGACTGCTATGATCACCACCGCCACCACTCCGTCCGCTATCACTATCGTCACGCTGCTGGCGCTTGCGCTTCGCTTGCTGTCGTATTTTTGTCTGCGGCCGCATCTGTATATCTTGAGATAACACTTCGCCGTTATCTTCTTTTGCGTCTGCGTCGTCCTGTTCCGTGCTGCCGTCCGCCACCAGCACCGCCACTTCTTCCTGTCCACTCTCGTGAAGAGCAACAGGAGGTGGGTCAACGAACTGAGGAGGAGCGGCACCACCACTGCTATCAACTCCACCACCACCTTCGAATCCCTGTTCAGCGTCGAGTGGTGATGTTTGATTTGGCTCAGATTCGGTTTCTTGCTGCTCAACTTGCTCTTCATCAGAGGAGTGTTGGATCTGCACAGTCTCCGCCTCACGTACTGCTTCGTCATGAGCAACTGCTTCCTCGATACCGCCACCATAGTGTTGTTGTTGCTGCTGCTGTTGCTCTTGATCCAGCGGCTCGTCCTGTTGTTGTTGTTGCTCTGGCGGCTGCTGCTCTTGAAGCTGGTGCTGGAGCTGAAGCTGTTGCTGCTGCTGTGGCATCGACATACTCACCCCTGAGTACACGAGTCGCTCCGGGTGCGTGGTCTTGAGGTGGCGCAGCGCGGCGCTCGTGGTGCCGCCCTTGAACGAGAATACTGCGGTGCAGTAGTTGCAGATGCGCTTCTCGTACTCCTTGCCGAAGTTGTCGAGCACGAGTCGGTGGAAGCCCGTGTGTCGATACGCGACGCTCTTCTTTGTGCGCTCTTCGCGCTGCTCATTGAGCTGCTGCAACGACAATGATGAGGGCGAAGGTGAAGCTGCCGCTGTCATCGCCACCGAGCCGGCGGACATGCCACTGCTGTCCTCGCCGTGTACAGCCGCTTCTGCGCCGAGTTCGCTCGCGACGACACCGCCGTATGCGCCAGTGCTCATAGAGGCGTCGTGCACGTGTGTGGCAAGTGCTTGATGCGCATGGACCGTCCCGTCCGCCCCCACAGCCGAGTGGTCTGCGTGGGAATGCTGCTGGGAAGCCACATTGAGGTTTTCCGGGGCGGGCTTTCTCATCTGAGGTTGCTCGCTCTTTTGAAAAAGGAAAGGAGGGGAAATGAGCCGAGTCGAGCCGCAGGGAGCCAGCGAGCCGCTACAAAACGCCTGAGCCTGCAAGACTAAAATTCATTCCATCGGCTTTTATTAACAAGTAAGGTAAAGCAAAATTAATCCCATATTTTTGGCCACTTTTAGAAAAATAATTGGGTGACATCGGGTGATAATAAAAATTATGCCAAAAATAAATACCCTTTTCTGTCAATAACTCGAGCTGAGTTTGATGGTGAGCTGAGCCAAGCTCAATATTACCGATATTAGCGGATAAAACGAGCCATGATGGACTGCGAAATCTGGGCAACGTACAGTGCTGGCCAAAAATATAGATCCACATTCATTCTTCGGTTTAAAATTGCGTAAACATCGACGATCAGCGTGTGCGCATGGCCAACAGATTTGCAAGACCAAGGCGAAGTGAACGAGACCTTCCACTTCGCAATCCGACCA
>JALBZZ010000434.1:0-25679 GCA_038051095.1 Globisporangium irregulare
CTTCGGCAGCTTCTCCGAGCGCTACTACAACGCGACGGTCGTGCACCACACGAGCCTCGGCGCGAACGCTGACCTGTAGATTTGTAGGTTTGTAGGTTTGCTCGCGCGCGTGTGTGGGAGCAAAATAGATTTGTTAAAGTGGTGAAGAGCTCTTCAAAAAGCTATGTGACAAGCACTCCTGTATTTATTAGTGCCTCCTTCTTCCCTCCTCACATTGGCTACAGAAATTGTACCCATATTCAAATTTTTAACCTGATTTGGTTGGCTCAGTTGTGTGTTTGTGTGGTCTTTCTTTCGCATACAAACTTCAAGGTTACTAGGCAGGTCCCACTCTTGTGTTTGGCTTCACTTCAAATTGGCTTCAGCCGACACACATCCAGCCAGCCACCATGCGACTGTGACTGACGGACTTTGGTTGGTCTGCGCGTGTTTGTAAACACATCAACGTGTGTGTGTTCAGTATGTTTGCAATCTGCTGAATCTTTGTTGTTGTTGGAATGCTGTGGCCATTTGATCGTTCATATTTACTTTCAAAGTGACTTTCTAGATGCGATCATCACCACCAGTTGGTAGTCGGCGCGAATATATCAACTACCAACTGGTGGTGATGGTCAAGAGAAAGAATTGAGAGGGACGTATCGTATCGAAATCCTTCTTTTAGTTACGAATCTTTCCATACAAAATCAATCGCAGTCGGCTAAACCACAGCCGTCGCGTCAGCAGACCAGTTCACTCTCACGCGAAACGGCTTTTTGCCTTTATTCACGAACAAAGGATCTTTTCCGAGTGTTCGCGATCTGACTGTTTTAAAGAATACAAAGGCTGTTTCTAATTCCTTCATATAGCAATATGTGCTTAAAAATAAAGATATCACACTTCTTATTGTATATAAAGAGGTATTAGACACCGCTTTCCTGAGCACAAGCAGGTCGCAGGTTGAAGTTGCGGGAAATGATTGCACCCTCTGCTGACAAATTGTTTTGTCCTTCGTGTGTCACTGTACTCCTATTCCTTTTCTCGCTTTCTTTTTTTGTGAAAGGTCATGGAACTATGGCCATGCCATTCTTCCCATTCCCCCCCCCCCCACCCCACGAAGCTACACAACAAGAGACAACACGCCACTTCACATCGCTCGCTCACTCGCAACGGCAGACACGATGAGCAATGGGCTCGCGGACGCGTCCTTCTTCCCGACCACCAAGGAGCTCTCTACGGGACTGCGCTGGTTCAAGGACCATCCAGTGCTCGCGGCCGCTGCCGCCACCGCCGTCTCGGTCATCACGTACCTGAACGCGACCGAGACGCTCGCGCACAGCCACTCGAGCTTGAGCCATCTGGACACGGAAGAGCAAGATGGAGGAGGAGAGGCTGAAGGCGGAGACGGGTACGGGTATGGCGCTGGTAATGGTGATGGTGGTGCTGGCGCTGGGCTTAGAAGCAGTAGCACAATGTACAGCAAGCGAGAGGTCGGCGTTGTGACCACAAGACGAAGAGTTGAGGTCGAGGTCGAGGAAAGCGCGCGAGGCGCGAAGCTCACAGTGGTGGCAGACTCGATCACAAAGACTGCGACAGGCTCGGACAGCGACGAGAAACTCTCGGCGGCGGTGAGCTGGTGCGACGAGCATGGTGGCAGCTTGACGCAAGTGTTTGAAGAGCTGCGCGTTGCCGGCGATGAGAGAAGCGAACATGAGAATCTGGTGGAGACGAGAGAGCGTCATGGCGTGGAAGACGATGTGCATAGTAATAGAACACATAGAAACGGCGGGAATGTCGATCCAGCGGCGGTGATATCGAGTTCCGGTGCTGAGAGCGAAGAAGCGCGAATCTGTGACAGCAATCGACGAGTCGGCACCGCACTGCCACCACCGCGACCGTTCGGCTCTGTGATTAAAAAAAGCTCGACGCAACAGTCTATATTGAGTGCCATGGGAGCGTCACCAAGCTCCAGCCAGAACGCCATGCCATCCGATCGAGAGCTGTTCGCCGCGCAGCTGCATCGCGGAGACAGTCCGCTGCTGAACAGTAGCAGTCCGGGAGTCGGCGGCGATTTCGATTTACAGACTGAGTCGCCACAGTGGGGGTGGTACGTGGCGATCACGCCGCCACAGGACCACCTGTACTCGAACTTGCCGCGCGCAACGCTACAGCCATACCGAGCGCATCTGTATCCAGGGAGCAACACGCGAGCGACTCAATCAGCGTTTGCGAATCCGACGCTTCGACGCTCGACCTCTGGACGAATCCCGTCATGAAGGCGGTATCGTCCTTGAAAGAGCTGTAAGTAAATGAATAAGGATACGGATATGAATGTGGATATGGGTGAGCGTTTAGAGAGAGTGGAGTGAGTGGCAAGAGAAAAGAAGAGAGCGACTGATGATCTCTTGGTTAGTTGGGGAGATCGCATTGCGTGCGTACATGCGGGGAAGTGGGAGTGTTTGAACGAGTTATTATTGATTTGTACCATTCGCAAGCTTCTCGTCTGTGTATCGTTCGCTCTGCATTGGCACCATACCCCCTCCTCAGAGCCAGAGGCTTACTTCGTCGACGCCTTGTACGTCCTCCTGTTCGCCTGTACTTTCGTCATCTGCTACTTCTGTATAAGCGGCAGTCACGCTATCATCACCCGCAGCCGCATTGTCATTGCTGGTGTCATTATCAGTGGCGTAGGTTGTGGCCGTATCAAGCAAATTCGATAGTTCAATGCCACCAGAGTCTTCACTGCTGCTCTCAGGGAGTGTGGGCGTACTGATGTCACTCGACGGCTCGACGCCACCACCAAAATTGCCATTGTCGCTGTGCTCTGGGATATCGCTGAGCGTGAAATTGGTTGCTAGTTCCGCAAGATCTGCATCCACAGCAGCATCAGCGTCATTGTTGTTGTTACGGATTGAGAGTGTATTGGGTTCGCTTGACGCTTCGCATCCACCAGAAGCGTCATTGTCGCTATTGAGGTCGTGGATCTCACAGACATTGGACTTGACTGCTGTTCCAGTGTGGCTGCTGAACGACGATGATCGTGCTGGCGCTGATTGCGATACACTCACAACTGCAAGCTGCTGCTGCTGTCGTTGTTGCTGCATCTGAGTGAGCTGCTCCAATGTCCAGCTCGTATTCTCCTCCAAAACCTGAAACTCTTGCAGCACTGCCATGTCCACAACTTGGTCGATCATCGCAGCGAGGCAGCGGAAGGCCACTTGCTCGGTCTTGACGTCCTCGAACGCCCAATTGAGGTAGTCGTAGCATTGGCGGCACTCCTGCGTGTGGCTCACTGTCCATGTCTGCAGGCTCTGCACCGCGATCCTCTGCTGCTCTAGCTCTCGCTCATTTGCCTCGGAGGTGCAGCTACCTTCGATCATGAGGGCGATCTTCTTGTCAACCTCTTCAAGTAAAGAACTCTTAAGCTCGGTCAGGTGAGGTGGAAGCTGGTTCTCAAAGAACGAAGTCCACTCGGATCTGAGAGCTCCCAAGATGTCTGGAGACGAGCAAATTGGACTCTGGGCTGCAGTACCTAAGACTTCGGCTATTGTCGTTTTGGTGGCATCCAGTGTCGATGTCGAGCAAAGCGCGACCGAGTCACTATTTTTGCTTGTTTTAGCGCCAACCGCTGTTGCCTCGATCGACACAACCGGCAGCAACTTTTGACGCTCTTCCACGACGTAATCCGCCAGTTTCGCGAGCATCATGTCCGAGTCCTTGATGAACTCTTGGATTGTCTGGTTCACGATCTCCTGCTTCTCGTCCACCTGGTCCATGATCTGCCTTTGCGCGTCTTCGACGATCTTCATGCGCGCCTTCAGCTGCGCCTGCGGTACGATGCACTCCTCGCGCGTCACCTCCAGCGCGCGTGAAAGGGAGTTGACGACGCTCTCGACGCGTTTGCGGAGCTTGTCGTCGTTTTGCTGCTGGGCTTTCACCTCCATTGGCAGCACCTCTTCGAGCGCTAAGAGCTTCCTCTGCATGATATGCGAGACTTCAACCACCGCGTCCTGGATGTCCTGCAAACGCGCCTTGTGTTCGTCGTCCTGGCTTACCAGGATCGCATGCCAGCTCTGCATGCCGGTGATCATCTCGAGCGTGATGCTCTGCAGCCTGTCGTCTGTGTCGGTGATCACGAACTGGAACACGCGCTTGATGTGCCCAAACTCGGCGTGGATCCACCGCTCGAGCGCGAGCAAGTGGTCGTTGATGCGGCTGAATTCCATCATTTGATTGGATATCCGCTTGAAGTCCGCGCCGGTCATGAGCTCTCGGTACTCTTCCAGGAGCCGCACCATGTCCATCTTGTCGGTCGTGAGCTTGTTGTTCAGGCGCTCGACTTGATGGATGATCTTCGCGTCCATCGACACGTCGATCTTGGCGACCGCCGTGCGCAGCTCGCCCATCCACTGGTTGCGCTCGTTGTCGGTTCGCCAGCGCTCGTTACGCTCGGACTCGATCTCGGACCGGAACTGTGCGAAGGCATTCTTCACGAGAGTCAGTGAGTGTTGGAGCTCTTCGATCTGCTTTTGAGCCTCTTCGCTCTTCTGATTTGAGACCTGCGATGACTGCTGCTGCTTTGAAGAGCTACTTGAATACTGCAGGTGCTGCTCGTGCACCTCGAACCTTCGACGCGTGTCATCTCCGATCGTTTTCATCGAGAGCTCGACGCTCTCGACGCTGTGACCCAGCCGAGTAACCTGCACAGTGCATCATTGTTGTATAATAGGAGAAGATGGTTATTGTCATGAGCCCCGCGAGGCTAACGTCTATGATACGATGAAGAACTGGATGGCTGGGAGTCTTGCTGGTACCTCAGCAAACAGGAGCGCGCATTTCTGCTGCTCGCGTTGCTGGAACACGCTGTCGGCCTGTAATTTGTTGTTGAACGAGTGCACGAGGCGCTGGAGCTCGTCGCCCACTGCAGATTGCGTCAATTCCATTCAGAATCAGCACCAAACCCAGAAAATCGAGAGCTAGCAACAGCCACAACAGCGATACCTTTTGACAATGAAAGCTACAGCGATCAGATGGACCGGGAGGAGATTGAGATTTACCTAGCAGATCAGTAGAGCAGTAATAGATCATCAATCCCCACAACACACTCACCCTTTCGTCCTCTCGCTGCTGCTGGTTGTTGGACATGTGCTGGCGGAAATGCGACAGCTCAGCTCTAATGAGCTCGTTCTCTTTCTCGAGCGAATGAATGCGGTCCATCACGAAGCTGCTGCTGTTGCTGTTTGCTGCGCTCGGAGGGCGATGCGGGCACTGGGGCTCGTCTCGGAATCCGTTCTCTATACGCACAATCAGTCGTGCCAATACGGATAAGTGAGTCCTCGATATGCATGAAGAGACAGGCAACTGGTTGAGTATTGAGTACCTGTCATCGCCGCTTCCCCATGCCGCTTTGCTCCAAAGGTGACAGCACTTGACGAGCCGCCGCCTCCCGCAGCCGCAATGCCCCCATTCCCGACTGCGGGGTTGTACGCGCTTCCGCTCACCGGCGCGTTCGAAGATTTGCGGATTGGTGGTAGCATCATGCTCTTTGTGGTAAGCTATCGTGTGGATTTGATGTTTGGCGTTCATTTCGTTTGGCACTCCAGGTAGACAGACAGACAGAGTCGCTTGAACGTCGAGACCTGAAACTCCCACGAGAGGATGCACCAAATGCCTATATCGGTCGTACCACTTTCAAGTCCTGTTCGCTGTATACAAATTCCTTTAGAAAACAATCACCGCCACGCAACAGCAAGAGCAACAAAGTCACGTTTTCCACCGGAAGAGAGATAGACAATCATGAGAGGCGGGAGTGCTGCGCTTTGTGATTCACATGTTGCTTTCTTTTGCTCCAAGCCACAGGCGCATTGTGAAGACTCGGTTTTATTTCTTGAAGCTGCCGGCGCCAGAGGAAGATGGCGGCTTCGCGGAGCTCTGCGGAGAACTAGGAGATGGCGCCGCGGCTGCTTCAGACGCTGGCGGTGCTTCGCTTGGGGTTGGCTCGCTGGACCATGACGTAACAGCAATGAACAAATGATTATGCGATGCCCTTCTGGAAACTACAAAACCAATCTAATCGACATCCACTCATTCACTTATGTTCACTCACAGTAACAAACTTACCGTGGTAGTGGTGGTTGAGGAGCGACACCCACAGGGACAACTCCTGGATATGGCATCCCACCTACATCATAATGGGCAACCAATTATAACAGTTCCAGAGTGAGCCCTCCATTACGCAGCCAGTATTCATTCACATCTCACTGGTGTTTGAGAGAAAAGCACTGCTACTTACCAGGAACGCCACCTGCAGGCGAGTAGTACGCTCGAGGGTTGTACGGAGGCTGCTGGTAGCCTCCATAGCTGCCGGGTGGGCCTCGCTGTCCGCCGCCGTGGCCCATGATGCGCATGTTCTGCTGTGGGATCATCTGAGGGTACCCCTGGGGCTGCATCACAGGCACGCCAGGCACCATCGGCACGCCATACGCCATGTACCCACCCTGCTGCATAAGCTCCGCTTCGTCCATACCCACCACGCCTTCGTACATCCACTCCTCGGGCATTGGAGAGTACATTCCCATCGCCGGATGCGGTTGATGATGCATATGGCCGCCCATGTGTTGCTGCTGCTGGTGATGGTGCTGGTGGTGGTGCGGTTGATGGTGGTGGGAAGCGGGGCCACGGTACGGCGAAGCCATCGTAGCGACGGGGGAGGCGGCGACGGGTACCGGTGCTGCTGCTGGCACCGTGAACTTTGGCGTGAACTCAGCCGCCGCGATGTTGAACTTGAACTCCTTGGCGTTTGGATTCAGCGCCTTCTTCGCAGCAGCTGCCGCTGAAGTTGTGGTCGTTGATGCTGAAGCCGTCGAAGTCGAAGAAGAAGAAGCAGTCGAAGACGGCGCGGCTGCTGGTGCTGCTGCAGGCTTTGCAGCCTTCTTACCTGGAGAAGATGCGTCGGTCTTCGCCTTCGTTTCCTTTGCGGAAGTCGCCTTGGAAGAAGACTCCTTTGCATCGGACGAAGCAGAAGCGCTGTTTTTCTTCTGGGTGGATGGAGATGCAGTTGTTGCTGCTGGAGCAAGCGTCGCAGTCGGTTTCGAGTCCGTCTTCTTTGCGTCAGTGCCATTCGCGGCTGGACCTGGGGTGGACTTGCTTGGAGACGAAGGAGTAGCAGCAGGAGTAGCCTTCTGCTGTTCTGGCTTCGCAACAGTGCGACCCATCACCGCATCGCTGAATGAGAGCGGCTTTGGAGCAGAAGACATCGAGGCTGGAGCTGGAGCTGGAGCAGACTCAGAAGCTGGTGCAGCAGCAGTACTGCTGGTTGGAGCGGCTTGCTGCTGCTTTGGTTGGGAGCCCTCAGCTTTCATCTGCGTCTTTCGTTCGCCGCTGGTCTGGCGCTGCTGCTGCTGGTTGCGCATCGCTGGTGGAACATACGAATTAGAGTTTTTAGGAGCGTGAGCTGCATGAGACGACGCTTTCGAGTGGTGCTTTCTGTCAACGGAGCTGTATCGCGCCTCTTCATCTAGATCGTCTTGCTGCCCCTGTGCGCTCTGTTGTCCGCGCTCTTCTTGGAGGTGAAAGTTGCTCGACGTCTGGCGCTCAATCTCAAACGCGATGCGCTCGGCGTCGCGCGACTGCTGGTTCGAGATCTTGGTCTTGTCAAGCTTCGTCGTGTAAATGTTCTCGTCAAAGCTCGAGACCACGCCAAAGAGCTTCTCGTTCGCCTCAAATTGGTTCCAGCCAGACTTGGACGATCGTCGGCGTGGGTCTTCGAGCTCACCGCTGTCAAGCTGGGGGTCGAGCCACGAAGAGGCTGCTTGCAGCTCGCGGCCAAAGAGGTGGTCGTGCTGACGGCCACTGATCTCCGTATCGGTGCGGAAGCCGCCCACCGCTGCTGCCGCAGATGCAGACGCAGCGCCAGCCGCACCGAATGCGCCTTCGTTGTAGTTCACGACGCCATCCACAGTCAGGTGCACGATCTGGCGGCGCTTGAAGATCACAGTGCTGCCGCTCTGGAACGCTTCGCCGCCATCGCTCTTTTGCTGAGTGTTTTTGAGCACAATTGAAAAGTCGTCGGGGTCAATGCAGTCGAGGACACCGGCGTAGAGCGACTTATCATCCAGCTGCACTTCAACAGGTTTTCCCTACAGCATGAATATTTACACAGGTGGCAGAACAGGTAGTTAGCACACGGTCAACGACGGCACACATAAGCTTCTTGAAAAACACCACACGTACCACAAAGAAGCGGAACGCAAAGAGTGCGCGGTGGCGGAGAACGCGCTGCTGCTGATCTGTGCGAAACAAACAACGCCATCTTCGTGTCAGTCACAGCACAATTGGGATAGCTAACATGGTGCCATACAAATAATCATAACGATCGACGCACCGCTGAAGCCAACTGTCGGTTGCTTTTGCGACGCGAAACCCGGGGGCGCAGGCGGCGCAGCCGCCGCCGTATCTTTCCCATTCGGCTTTCCCTTGCTCTCACCGCCATTCCTACGAAAAAGATCCACAGCCACACATATTATGAGTAAATCAAACGCTACCATAGACGCATACATAAATACAGCTCTCTCTTTCTCAAGCCTCCATCGTCTACAACACTTACTTCTTCTTATTGTTACTGCTGGTTGAGGACGCGGGCTTGCTGCTCGCCGCGTTGCCGTTGCTGCCGCCGGTCTTGGCGCCGGCCGCGTGGGGCTTGCGCGCAGCTGCCGCTGCGTATGACTTTCCACTCTGCATTCTGCTGTTCGTTCTGCTGGTGTTGCTGGCGCTGGTGCCTGCCTGGTGTTCGCTTCCTGTGCGCGTGAGCTCTTGGTGCTGGTGGCGCCGCGCGCTTCTGCTCTGCCTTCCGCTTCAAATGCACAGCACGAGAGTCTTTTGTGCCTCTTGTGTGGGGGATTTGTATGGGGTATAAATTTAGGCAAAAATCCCCCTCTCCTCCTCAAACTGCAACGTTGTGGGCATACAAAGTCCCCCTAGTGAGCAACGCAACCAGATGAGAGAAGTACAGTGGGAGACTGAATAGAAGTGAAACTGGAGCTCTTCACGCTGGCAACTTCAAGACTGGTGGGGTGAATGGCTACAATGCGAGAAATGGACGGATGTGAGCCAGTCAGTGCAGCAGCGGATGCAGAGCCTCAGATCTTTAGATCCGACTGCACCACTAGAACGTATCCAGCAAATGGCCACGCAAACACGAGTGAATTTCAAGACGGATCGCTTTGCTCCGATACTGTGACTCAAGAGCGCAGCGATGGCCATTCCACTGAAAAACATCACGGCTGCAGCCGCTCGCAATATGCGGTGAAAGGTGCATGTGGAAAAGAAAAGTTTATTTGTTTTAGTTTTGGTTTTGGTATGGAACATGCAACTCAAGGTTCTAAATGGAAATGCAGCAGCGGCGCACACTTGCGCCTCTCGCTCACTCACTCACTCGCTCATTTAGCGGAAATGCACGGGAGTGGACACCGCCTGCATGGCCAAGTCGCCACCGACAGCGCGCTCCATCGTGGATGACAGCGCCTCAGGAGTGAACGCGCTGGAAGGGTGCACTCCGACGCGCACTTTCCCCTTCTTCGTGCGGATCACCAGCAGCGTTGGTTCCTGCTTGACATCGCCCATGAGCTTGCCCAGCGCGCGTTTCTGAGTCTTCCAGTCCACGTACGCGAACTTGATGCCCTTGGTCTGGCGGAACTTCTTCACGACCTCCTGCGCGACCGGCATCTCCTTTCCGCGCAAGTCAGCATTCTCCGAGAGCACAAAGACCGCGCAGAGCGACGATGTAGATGGGTTCGCGTCCTTGCCGACGTTACAGAGCTTGGCTTCGTTGCCGCTGTGCAGCTTCTCGATCTCACCCGTCTCGCGCATCTTCTGGAGCTTTGCGATGTGCTTCTCGATCGCAAAGTTGTAGACCGAGTACTCGTCAAGCTCGCCATCGTACTTGGTCTTCTTGCCTTCCCAGACGTACACGAACGTCGGGTAGCTCTCCACTTTCATGGACGCGCAGAACTTCTTGTGCTTGTCGCAGTTCACCGCGCCGACCTTCACTTTACCCGACAGGTCGCGCGCAATGTTCTCGTAGTGGTCCTTGAACTTGTGCGAGAGCTGGTCCTGCGCCGAGTAGAATTCAACGAGCCACTCGTTGTTCGCGTCCTTGCCCGGAAACTTCTTCTTCGAGAGCGAGCGCACCGGAGAGTCCTTTGGGTACAGAGTCTGCGGCTGCTGAGGCGCACCGCGACCACCACCACGACCGCCTGAGAAGCCGTGACCAAAGCCGTCCATGCCGTCAAACTGGAACTCCTGGTGCCCGCCAAAGCCTCCAAAGCCACCCATACCGCCCATGGCGCTACCACCACCACCACCGCCAAAGCCGTGACCAAACACGCTCTCAAACATCTTTGTGAACGACCGCATGGACTCTTCGCTGCTGCGTTCGCCACCACGCTGTCCTCCGAACCCGCCAAACCCTCCAAAGCCGCCTGGACCACCGGCACCACCATCGGCACCGCCGCCGTAGAGCCGCGCCTGGTCGTACTCTTCCTTCTTCTGCGCGTCCGAGAGCACTTCGTACGCCTCGGAGACCTCGAGGAACTTTTCCTTCGCCTTGTCCTTGTCCTGCTCGTTGTCGATCTTGTCCGGGTGGTACTTGAGCGCGAGCGTGCGGTACGCCTTCTTCAGTTCGCGGTCCGAGAACTCCTTCTTGACGCCGAGGATCTTGTAATAGTCCTTGGACGCGTCCATCGCGCTCGCATGCTGCACTGCCACGAGTGCCAGCACGACGAGCAGATGCAGTAGGATCAGCAGCACGTTTCTTGGAGACGCAAGCGGCTTCCTCGCCTCGCTGCGCGCATGTCGGTTCGCCATCCTGTGTTGCAGTTTGCCTGTTGTTGTCGTTTCTTGTCTACTGCTTGTCCGATTCAATTGTGTCCATAGAGACGCTGCAGCTGGCGCTGCGTCTGCCTGTCACACAGTCACACAACCAGCCACAGACACACACAGCGTCTCTGGGGGTGTGATTGATGTGTGCGGAGGAGAATGGAGACGAAGAGCTCTTGCGCTACGCGTTGTCGATCGCTCGCTGGAGTCGACCACGCGGCCAATGCTGATCCCAGGAGAAATTTCGAGAACGAAAATGGGCATCCCACTGTTACTACGCGAGATTGCTATTTGATTGGCTGAAATATATATGGTAAATAATTATAGCCAATGGAACGATGGAATGAGAAGATTGAAGCCATCAGCTTGGGATTTGAGTGGCCGACTCGAGATGTGTACCGGGAATACAAACCGACTTAAATGATTTACCAGGAAGACAAAAATGTCAAATTGCCACGTGGTCGGCCGACTTGTGAAAGGTCGTTGTCAAACACGGAGCTTCAACACCAGTTTCAGAAGCATCCACCACCACCACAAAACAATGTGGAGGTGTGTGGCGACTCTACGCCCACCGTTCACTCTCCCATGCACTTATTTGCGTTGCTGCTTACTGCACGAGCACTTTGTTGATATCCATCTTATCCCCTCAAGAACAGAGACTGAGCCACCATCACCAACGTTTTTTTCAAAGCACGCGAGTCAGCCACTCCCCAAGGTTTTCCGAGCAAATCACGCCAACCCAATCACGCATTAATGATCGCAATCGAAGCACTCACGCTTGGTGCAGGCCTAATGAATCAGTGAGCTGATGAAGACAAATGCAGGCGCACGCACGTTTATTGAGTGCGACTCGGCTTCGAGTTGATGTGTAAGCGCCAGATAGACGCAGTATCTGAACGCTGATATGGAGTTCAGAGGAATGATATTCCTCACCGTGATCACGGTTCATCTATAGGTGAAAGTTTTGCGGGCGGAAGTTCGTGAGCATTTCAGACATTGCGCGTGCAGCGCCTTTGAACTTGGTCTTCGTCATTTCGATCCGTTTGAGTCGCAGGAGTGCCAGTTAAAAGTGAATGTGCGGTGGAAATGTGTCTCCATCGCACACTTTTAGCTGGAGGTTCCTCGCTCGCTTTTAAAAGTGAGGCACCGCACGGCAATAGGGGCCTCAGCCATTGATCTCCGCTCTTGTTTGATCAGTTCTACATTTGCTCGCATCTACGCACTTGTCCAGGGTTTACAGCTCAAGCGAACAGAGAACATGATGGAGCCACCTCCACATCTCAAGCGAACGCGCTCGAAGAACATGGAGGAGCCCCCGCCGAAACTGACCTATCGCAGCGTCAAGACGAACCTCAAGAGCGTCGTCAAGAACAATCTCGTCACGGAGAAGCTCATCGACACCGCATTCCGGGCCAACAGTATCATGATCCACGCGCTCCAGCTGCTCAAGCTGTACCTGCTTGACTGTTGCGACGTGGGCGACGAGTTGTCTAAGCTCGACAGACGGTTCGTGACCTCGGTGATGAAAGTGTTCTGCAAAGCGCCTTCTATGGACAGGCCTCCAAGCGCCGAGACGCAGATCAGCATGGATACGCTCAAGGACTTCTACGAGCAGCACTACAAGGCGTACAGGAGCGGCATAATCTTGCGTCGCGGGCTGGTCAGGCGTAAGACTTGTTCCAGGCTGTGGAACCGAGATACGAACGCCGCGTCGAACATCTGGAAGGCGGCGATGAGCGCAATTTGAGGTGAGGGTCGTCCCGGGTACCTTCAAAGGGTGTCAGTGGGGTTTCGTCGGTTCCACACCCACGATTGACAGTTGATTGTTAAGGGAGAGCAAGCATGCGTGTGGAGTGAATTTCGAACTTTAAGCGCCTGACGCGTGCGCTTTTTCCATCGAAATGCCCTGCGCCTTCTCGGAAAACGACTGGTTCAGAGACTATTCGACCATCTCCATCTTTTCAAACTCAGTAAAGGCAACAAGCCACCAAAAAGCCCTCGACAAAAGCATTTGCATGCGTCCGTTCAAAGCAATACACACGCTGGAAAAGCCGCACCTGCGAGCAAGCCTCTTTGTCCAACTGTAGGAGCGCGGCGCTCTGACTCACTTGTTTGCAACGCTGCACCACGTGCGTCACACGTGCAAGCCAACAACTCTGAATGCATGCGCCCCTGTATCCGTGCATCCGTTGATTCACTTTCATACCTTTTTTCCTTTGCTGTGCTATGTTGTGTGCGTGTCTAAACTTGGATCCAAAATCTTCCAACCGTGGGGAAGCCGAATACTGTATGTACCCAGTGCAGCAGCACCGTACCGTACACAACATGGAAATTTTGCGACCTCTCGCGCTCTGTGTTGGGACAAATATGGCGCAGCCGCTGCTCCCTTCACCATCCGTCACTATCCAATTTGCGCCGCATCCCATAAGCTCCAGCTAAGCAGCTCAACGACGCAGTCCAGACAACTCAATAGCCCAGATACCTGATACTACCACACAGACACACACACAGACACACACACAGATCGACAGAACACACACACAGATCGACAAACATGGAGACGCTCACGTCCGCGGTGGACCTCGCGGAAAAGTACGAGTACCCAGCGCTGGTCAAGGCTGTGCAGCTGCGTCCGCTCCTGGCGCGTGAGGTGGACGACTTTGGCATGACCCCGCTGCATTGGATCTGCTCGGACCCAAAGGTCCCGTTGCGCGTGCTGCAGAAGCTAGTACTCGTGCACCCGCCGGCGACCGCGGCCAAGAACCTCGCGGGCCTGCTGCCGCTGCACATCGCGCTGCGCAAGAACTTGCCGCTCGAGGCGCTCAAGCTGCTGCTCAAGTTTTACCCGAAGGCGATCACCGTGCCCACGCCCGACGGGAGAACTCCGCTCGAGCTCGCGCAGGAGCATGTGACCGCGGCGAGCTCGCAATTGTTCCTGCAGATGCTCGACGCCGAAGTGCGCGCGCTCAGCCGCGTCGTGAGCGCCTCGAAGAAGAGCCAGAAGCAGCAGCAGCTGCGCGACGCGGCTGTAGCGACGACGCCCGTGCTGCCGCCGCCACGACCAAGAGCTAATACAAAGAGCAGGCCCAAGAGTAGCAAGGATGTGTCTCGCAGTCCTGTTAATAATGGTCAAAGTAATGGCGGCAGCTCGCGTGGCTTCAACATGCAACAACAGCAACAGCAGAGTTGCGCCAAGGAGAACGTGTTCGACACGAGCAACCAGTTTGACCACGAGATCTTCACCAGCAGCAGCAGCAACCAGTCACCGGAGCTGTTTGTACCGCCATCGCCAGTCTCAGTCGTCGCGTACCGAGACCCGATCGCAGAATTGCTCAGCAGTCCGTCGATGCGCGCCGCGACCGTGCAGCAGACCCCGCCAGTCTGGAAGCTTGACAAGCGCTGCCACATTTGCGAGTGCAAGTTCGGGTACTTCAAGAGCCGTCACCACTGTCGCAACTGCGGCGAGTCGGTCTGCGGCCGTCACTCGCGCGACGCGCTGCCGCTGCGCCACATCGGGCTCTACCACCCGCAGCGCGTGTGCGCCGTCTGCCACGAGCACCTGCAGAACGCACTTGCGGGCTGCAACACGAACGAGACCAGCTACACGCTGAACATGAGCAGTCGCCGCAGCGACAGCATCGCCTCGAGCAGCTGCGCTAGTCCACGAACAGTGAACCACAGCAACAACAAAAACAATAACAGCAATAATGGCTGCTCGACGGAAAGTACCAGCCATAGCAACAGCAGCAATCGGTCATTGTTCTGGAGCCCTGAGGCGCTCTCACCGCGAATCTTCAACGTGCCACCGCCACCCAAGCGCAGCAGGTCGGTGCGCAACTACCTGGTCTCTTCGCCACGAACAGCAGCAGCGACGCCGACATCCGTGACAACGCGCAGCCGCAATCGCACAATCGACGGGTTGCCGCCGAGCGCCAGCGATGCGATGAGCCCAGTAGTCTTGTCACCATTAGCGAGAAGCGTGCGCTCCGAGTCGCTGCGAAGGAACTACTCGTACGCGACGCTCTCGAGTCTGCCGATGTTCCCCAGCTCGTCGTCCATGTTTCTTAACCGCGTGCAGCTCACACCAGCGCCTTCGCAGCTTCTTAGAACCCAACAGCAACAGCAACAACAGCAGCAGCAAAAGGCACAGAAGTCTCAGAAGAAGTCCCGCCAGAAGCATCAGAAAGCCGGTGATGAAGAGCAAGAGGACGAGCACGTGGCCAGCAGCTCGACGCGTTCGAGACGGCGCCTCGTTAAGACTGAACTGGACGCGCCGTCCAAGGCGTGGTACGAAGAGCTCGACCAGATCCCGTCACAGGCGAGTCAGAAGCTCTCGATGGACAGTCGCGTGAGCGAGCTCGAGGAGCACGTACAGAAGCTGCTGACCGCGAAGAAGCAGATTGGCGACGCGCTCAAGAAGAGCCAGTTGCAGATCCACATGGCGCGAGCCGAGAAGGACAAGTACGATGCGATCGCGCAAAAGTACCTGGACGACGACTACGCGCCGTGCTCGCCGCGTCCGTCATCAACCCGCGACAGCTCGGACCCAACGATCGATCGCATCAGCCGCGAAGAAGAGGAAGAGCCAGTGGTAAGTTCGGACGCGTCAAGTCCTAATGAGAACAACCACAACCAGGAGCAGCAGTGTGAAGCGCAAGACGGTGGAAACGAAGACGAGGACGGCACTGAGCGATCGACCGGCTCGGAGGACAACCTCAGCAACTGGATCCGCCCGTCGTCGCCGCTGCCCGCGCCGCGCCTCTCACCATTCCGAAGCGAGAAGCTGGAGCTGCACATCCCGCTGGACGTCGCCGCGACCCACCACGAGCTCGGCGTGATCCTGCTGAGCAAGTGCGACTTCTCGAGTGCGGCGGAAGAGTTCCAGAAATCGCTCGAACTCAATGGCGACAATGCAGTCGCGTGGTATCACCTCGCCAAGGCACTAGACGGCAAGGGCAACCTGGAGGCTGCGGAGCGCGCGGTGAACAAGTCTTTGACGCTCGACGCCAGCTCGCTGCCGAGCCTGTCGTTGTTAGGCCGACTGCTGCACTTGCGCGGCGAGCACGACGACGCGATTGTGGTGTTCCGGAAAGCGCTGAACCTGCAATGTCCGCCAGTGTAGGACACTGCGTGCGTTTATGTTCGAAGCGAAGTGATGGTCAGTGTTCACCTAGTATGGTCATGGATTGGAATTGTAAGGATTTGTTTGTGTGTGTCTTGCTGTTGTATATAAAAGAGCATGCAAACGAATTAATATTATGAAAGCTGCTGTACCAGTATGTTCGTTTGCTTCACTTCACTTCACTTCGCTGCAGCGTAGAGCATAGAGCGTAGCTCGTGCCGAACGTCGTGTCGATGAACCGCAGACTGAACGTGAGCGCGACCTGCTTCACAAACACTCGGATCGTCTTGTTCGTTGCCGCTGAAGAGCCGATCTTCTCGAGTGAGATCGTGACACCGTTGCCGCGAGCTGCGTCCTGATACAATAGCACGAGGCGCTGCTTCTCTCCGGCGCTCAGAGAGAAGTCTGTCGTCGCTGCTTTGGAGGCACTATTCTCATCAGCTGCACTCTTGCGGATCATCGGGAGCAGTTTGCTGAGTCCCCAGACTGGGGTACAGGCGTTGCTGCTGCCTTCCCACACGTTCAGGTCTACGACCAGCGCATTGTCCATCGCGTACCCAATTGCATCTGTCACCACGGGCAACACCGCGTCGGGCGTGCTCAAGTACCGCTCGCGATCGCGGTATCCGTTATTCGCGTCGTCCAGCAGCTCCGCCACTTTGACTTGCGGTTGGCTGGAGACAGCAGCTCCTCTCTTGTGAGCCATGCTCTTATCGTTCGTGTTCTTGAACGCTACCCCGTAGAACTCTTTCTCCCAGAGCACGTTGTCGAACGTGCGGATCGTGATCGCAGCGATATACGAGTGCAAGCCGTACGTTTGGTCTACATCGTCCATTGGCACCTTGATCGGTCGCTGCACGGTGCAGTAGAGGAGCTCGGCGATGTTGAGCTGCAGGTAGAACTTGATCACCTCGAGCGTCTGAGCCCAGACCAGCACCACAAGCGAGCTCTGTTGCCAGTCGCCCAACGCGATCTCGTACAGCGCGAGGCCGAGCTGCTTGTTCGAGGACTCAGCCGTGAGGTGCCAGAGCTTCTTGGAAAACGCAGCGGGGAGGCGGCAGATCTGGATCATCGCTGCTGATGATGACGACGCCCAGCGGCTCAACGACGACGTGAGCGACACCTGCAGCGTCTTGATCGTCGCCAACGAGAGCGTCGGGTCGGACGGCGCGTACTGGACGCTGCGGGCGTAGTGGAAGCGTCCGCTGGGCGGATCGGACGCTGCTGGCAGGTGGTGCTGGAAGCTGTCGAGCTCTCTCTGTTTGCTCTGCGCCTTCCAGCCAGCGGTCAGTGTGGTTGGGACAGCCGCGAGTGGCGTCAGTACCTCTCCATTGACAGCCAGACTGGGTGTGATCTTCAGACCGCCGAGCAACTTCTCGTACGACTGCACAATCGTGTGCGACTGGATGCGCTTGAACACGTCGTCCACTTTCTTCTTGAGCGAGAGCTGCGCACCACCACTACTACTGTCGCTGCTGGTTGTAGATGAAGATGATGATACTGACGATATGACAGCGTCCCCAAGTGCATGATTGTTGCTGCTTGGTGGTGTCTTGATCGAGTCTCTCACAGCCCTTGTTTGTTGTTGTTGATGCTGCTGATACGATGCAGCAGGCTTCCCCCGTTGGACAGCACCGCCTGACGAAGAGCCTCTGGTCGTGACGACACTCGTGCTTCTACTGGCGGCGGAGACAAGTGACGATCGCACAAGCTGCTGGGACGCGGAGATCGGCTGCTGCTGCGAGGTTCTTTGCATACCAACTTCGCTGTTATTGAGGCTCTTGTGCTCTTGGGGTCGGACGAACGGCGCGGTCTCTGCCCAACCGACCGGGCTCTTAGCCACCGACTGAATGACCACGATCGATGGAAATATTTGCTGGTGCATTCATACTTTCCACCATGAAAGGCGACACGACATCCTAATGTATTTCTGGCACCTCAAAAGCTATTTTTGTCCCAAACCAGCAGTAAGTGGCTATTTTTATCTGCTTTCCAAGCTGTTCACGCGACACCATTGCCACGAGTAGTGGGGATGGCGGCGTACATGCGCTTTGCCTTCACCTGTACGATCTCCCGCGTCTGCGCATTAGCACAGAGAGAAAAAGAACACATAGAAATCAGTATGGATTGGCAAACAGAGTGGTGGGAGTCTGCTGGAAATGGACATGAGGACAGCGGACGCACCGGGAGGATGCAGGCCGAGAGCTCGCGTCCGTAGCAGCAACCAGTGTCCAGTCCCGTCGCGAATGCTTCTTGCTAATGCACACAGACACATAATCGGCACGGATACCAAGGCATAGCGAGCATCAGTTCTCGTAACAACACACAGCAAAGCTTGCATGCCATTCAAGTCACTACACACACATCCACATTTACACAAAACAGACTCACTCACCTGGAGTCCCGCGACGGCGTCATGGCCAAAGTAGACGTGCGCGGGGCCTTCCCATTGTGTCGCCCACAGATGGACGCTCTCGCCCGCAAGCTCTGCGCTCTTCTTTGTCTCCAGCGCAGTCCAGCATGATGACGATGACGATGATGACACCTCGTTGTCATTGCATTTATCGTCCTTTTCCTGTGGACGATGGCTCTTCATCAAAAAGCGCATCTTGTACATGTCGATCGGCCTTTGCGCGCTGAGCGGCACACCCGGCACACCCGGCACGAGCCCCGCGTGCACGACGACGGCGTTATGGCTCGGCAGCGAGAGCGTGAACGGGATCTGCTCCAGGAAGCGCACATCCTCGAGTGTGAACTGTGCCACGTACGCGTACTTGTGGTTCTGTTCCACGGCGCTGCCGCCGCTCGCGCGCCAGTCGTAGTACGCTGCGAGCGCCGCGTCGTCGTGGTTCCCACGCACACAGAGCGCATTCGACTCGCGCGCAAAGCGGACGACCTGTCGGGTATTATCGGCACATGTACATTGCAAACAGTGAGCTTAACGATACACAAAAGATGCATATAGTCCATCGCCTGTGTACAATAGTACCTCTACGGACTTGGGGCCTTTGTTGACGAGGTCCCCGACGAGGACGAGCTGGTCCTCAACTGCGTTGTATGCGCAGGCCTCCAAAAGCGCGTGCAGCTCGTCCAGACACGCGTGCACGTCACCGACGACCACGACGCGCTGCACTGCCGCCGGGAGGTCGACCACCTGCAGGGAGTGAAGAGGCGCGTGGATATCAGCAGCAAGAGCAGCAGCACCAGTGTGAGTGTATCAGTGTTCCGAACACAAAGCGCGAGTGCGTCGTTGGCGGCCTAGCTGCCAGGACGCAGGCACGAGCACGTACGCGGTGGATGACGTTCGGGAGCGCGACGCGCGGGTCTGCTCGTTCAAGCGGCGGTGGCGCTTCTAGCGGCTGACCTGCCATGATGTGGTGTGTGGCAAAAAGATCATGACGGTTTGAAAGCGAGCCAAAATCACAACGGTTTTGTGAGAAAGCGCGCCAGATAATCTGACATGGTGTTTCTCACCACTTGGTGTTCAAAAACCACTGCTAGTTAGTTTTGTAGTCTATTTCCGAGCATCGGTTAGTAGAGATTCTTACAACTTCTGTCCAGCTCAGTTGAGAATTGTTCAAAAACGAGAGCACCGCACCGCAGCGCATCGACACACTCGCCCTGCGTCAAACCACGTCCAGCTTGTGCCACGCAGGAACCAAAAAGGAGTCCCTCCACCTCAAATCAAATCACTTTTATCTCGAAAGGGCGGTGCGATTGAGAGCCGAGTCGTTCTGGGTGTGTTGCGATTAATAATTCCTGTGTAGTAACGGCGAACGCTCTTCATTCATTCAAGATCACTCATTTGTCGCTCGTTCATTCACTCATTCTCTATCCAGCTACACAATAGGACAACGCCATCTTCGACTAACCGAAGACCGGCCAAAAGGCACCTGGAGAAAAGGAACCTTGAGTTGGAAGCTTGAGCTGTTGTCCATATGAACGACACTGCTGCCGTCAGGGTTTAAGTAGTATTAGGAGCGTGTTTGTTAGGTACTTTGTCGGGAATGCGCAGTGTCGGCCTCCGACATGTCCAAAGCAGTGGCATTTCCGAAAAGCCTGAGCCAGCTGGTGCTGGAGCAACGGAGAGAGAGAGTGAGAGAGAGCATGCGGTACTTCGCCCCGTTTGAGGGAATCGTACTTTGAAGGGTCCTAGCACGCACCGGCGTTAGGGTTACAACTGCTCGTCGGAACATTCAGGGTCGGAAGAGGGAAAAGCCCAAAGGGTCTGGCGCTCCACATTCCCATCTGACTCTCTGTTCTTCCTTCTTTTTATCGGCAAAGTCCCTGTCTCTGCCACCGATCGCGCCTCTCGAAACGCGTATCTCGGATTTATCACTGCGCGACGAGAATTTTGTCTCACCAATAGCTGCAGCTAAAAATAGTTGTACGTGAACAGAATAAAGAGGTAAGTGGTTGTAGATCCGCCGAATGGTCAACTTTCTCGACACGCCGTTCCACAACCCTAGATTCACGCGACGTGATTGGCTGAGAGCGTCCAAAACCTCAAAAGTAGGATTATTTATTTAAAGTTGTTTTGACCTCAAAAATGAGGTTGTATTTGTAAAAAATCAAACAAGTTTAGACCTAATTTGAAAACCATAAACTCTAGCAAGTCATGGTTTGAAAATATATCCTGTACACACTGCTGTCCAAGTCAGCAACAAAATAAAATAAAATTCCATGATCTGATTGGTCAAAACAAATATCATCACCTACCATTTTATTAATTGATAGAAAATATTTGTTCTCATAGGGAGAATTTTACTTTGTTTCATTATGCGGAGGTGACCTTGAGAATGTGCTCACAATCCAAAGTTAGAGAGCGGCTTTCACTTCATCTTTGTATACCTCGATGCCAAAATGAACGTCTTTGTGAGCAGTTTGTGTAGATTTGTACTCACTACAACACACAACTCGTTGTTTCGTATATTCTAGCCTACTATACCGTTTATTTACACTGAATTAATAATTGGAGTATATTTTTAAACTGTCAAATGAGAAGTATTAATAGATAGAGGCTTGAGCTGAGAACTGGAAATGGAACTGCCCTCTGGCAGGTTTTGCGTGACTCCACGTAAAACTGCTCAAAATAGAGTTCTGTTCGGTTATGAGAAACATTTTCACCGACTTGCTTGTGTTTGTCTTGCTCGCTTGCTTGTGGTTGCTTGCTTGTGTTCTCGCCTGTTTGCTTGTTTGCTTGTTTGCTGCTGGGCGTGTGCATGAGCGCGCAGTCGAGCTGTGAAGTTCCGTGTCCACTACAACACCAGCCGAAACGCCAATCAAGCAAGCAGCAAGCAGCGCGCGCCCGAGCTGAATTGCGCGCAAGCAAGTCATCGCCGGCGAACAAGCGAAACGCGTCCCCGCCGCCGACCCATCAGAGCAAGCAAGCGCAACCACAGCAGCTGTTGCTCTTGCGCCGCGTGTGTTGTGAGTGAGTGTGTGTGGTCGGTCTGATTGCCCGCCTCCTGTCTGTTTGTCTGTCTCCTCCTCTCTATCTGGAAGTGAGTGCGTCTGCGTGTGCGCGTTTGTGTGTTTCTAATTATACCCGACCGTCGTGCTTCTTCCTGTGCTGCACAAGTCGGCGCCAAACAAGAGGAAGAACAAACAAACCAAATCAAACGCAAGCCCACGCGAAAACAACAACAACATCAACTTGTGTGCGCAAGTGTCTGCCCAAGCAAGTCCCGCAACAAGCAAGTCCAGCAACAAGCAAGTCCAGCAAGTGTACCCCTAATTATGAGTCGCCTCGTGGTCGCGATCGGCCACGTGGAGTTCACGATCGCCAACCAGACGCTGTACGTAGTCAAAGTCCAGCAAGACGCGGACGAGTGGGAGGTGCGCCGCACGTACTCGGACTTCCGCAAGCTGCGCGACGACATCGCGCGCGTGATGCGCGAGAACCGCGCGATCGACGCCTGCTCGCAGGAGTTCGCGGCCGCAGCCTCGGCGCTGCCGTTCCCGGCCAAGCGGCTCTTCGGCTCGCGCAGCGACCGCGTGGTGCGCGAGCGCGCCGTGGAGCTACACCAGTTCCTCATCAAGCTGCTGTTTCTCACGCACACGTACCGCAAGGCACAGAAGCAGCTCTACGACCCGACCAGCGCCAGCAGCTCGCAGCTCGCCGGCCAGGTGCCGCAGTCGCAGCAGGCGAGCGCCAGCGTCTTCTACCTGCTACGCGATTTCCTCAAGCCCGTGGCCGCGTCGAGTGCAACGGGCAGCAATAATGGCAGCAGTACGAATGGAAACCCGCACGTGCAGGAGGACGATGAGTCGGCGCGCCGCATGATCCGTGAGAGCAAGATGCTGTCGATGCGCAGTAGTGCGCACCAGCACCAGACCGCCACCAAGACCATGAGCGCACCGAACGTGCTCGCGTATGCGAATGGCAAGAGCAGTTCGGCTGAGCAGCACGATGACCATTTCGAGTCCGACCACAGCCACAACCATCCAAGCGCAACCCCACACGTGCAGCACTCTAAATCGTCGGCCACGATGTATCGCCAGCAGAGCTCGATCCCGATCCTGGAAGAGGCACCGCCGCCCGCTGTGCACCAGAGCAACAGCAAGAGCAAGACGCTCAACATCGCGTCGCTCATGTCGCACTCGGCGCGCACGGGCTCGAACGCGAGCGACCGCACCAACCCGCTCGCCTACGGGAGCTCGGTGGATCGCGACCGCAACGTGTCGAACGCGTCCGCCTCGTCCTACTACTCGAACAGCTCGCGCAAACAGTCGAGCGCGTCCGAGTCAGAGAACCACCAGCAACAGCAGCCCGTGTTGTCGTCCGTGCAAGGCCGGAAGGTATCGTCTGCATCTGCGTCTGCGTTGGCTTCGGCTTCGGCTTCGGCTTCGGGCTCGGCAGCGTCGACCTACGTTGGCGCGACGTCGACGCCCGTCTCTATAGCGTCAGCATCATCGTCGACAGCGTCACCTGCAGTGTCCTCGTCGGCGGTGTACGTCCACGGCAGCGCGCCATCGTCGACGTCCTCTGGGGCGGCATCGCGTGCGTACCCGCCTAGTAGTATTAACGACAGCAGCCGCACCACTACGACCTCCCAGTCGCATCAGCACCAGCAGTTGGCGTTCTACGACAGCGACGAGCTCGACCTGAAAAAGAAGAAGAAAAAGAAGCATCTAAGCAGCAGCGCACACACGGTCGAGCGACGATCCAAGCAGAGCAGCGGTAACAGCAGCAGCAACAGCACAAGCAACAACAAGAAGCTGTCATCGTCTTCCACAGCGTCGTCTTCATCATCATCGTCTCGCAACAAGACGCGGTCGGCGTCGGCGCGTGACCTTCGTACGTCGGAGCGCAAGTCCAAGCTGAGTCCACAGCTCACGGCGCAGGCCGTGACGATCAACGCGCAGCGCGAGCTCGAGCGGTACCTGAGCGAGTACAGCGCGATCATGATCCTGCGGTACGTCGACCGGTTCATCAACAAGGCTGTGATGAAAGCACCCGGGTGCTACCGCGTGAACGTGCAGCGCAAGCTGGTGATTGACAGCGAGCGCTTCCTGGAAGAGCTCGAGGAGACGTTCAAGGACCTGCCAGCGAACTTTGAAGGCAATTTCCGGAATCCGCTGTCAAATGGGGACTGGTATTTCCCGCCGGCGCTCGATGCGTACGTGCAGATGAAGTGGAACTCGTTCCAGGGCCACTCGGCACCGAGCAGCTCGAAGAGCAGCTCCAACATCAAGAGCAGCGGCAGTCGAAGCCGCCGGTCCGACTCGGACGACGACTCGGAGGACTCGGAGTACGAGTACGAAGAGACGATCAGCGGCGGCGGCGGGTACATGAAGGCGAAGAAGATCTTCACAGACGAAGAGGCCGACGTGCTTGACAAGATGATCGCCGAGGGCACTGCAGGAAGAGACCAGATGCTGCGCCTGCGCCGGCAGATGAACGAAGTGGGCTGGAACCGACGCGCCCACCCAACGAACGGACACAACAGCAGTTCGACCGCGCACTCGAGCAGTAGCAGTAGTCACAGCAAGCACAAGAAGAAGAAAGCAGAGAGCGAGTACTGGACAGACACGGACGACGACGACTACCGCCAGACAGGCTCAAGCGGCGGCGAGGACCAGGCGTCGGTCGAGCACTACCAGCAAAAGTACAACGCGTTGCGGAAAGAGCGCCTGAGTCGCCGAGAAGGCGGGCTGGTGTAAGAGTAACAACAAACAACAACAGCTACAGCACAAGCGATATGGTGTGATGTGATGTGATGCGAGCCTCTCCCGACGACGGAAAATGGGGGACTAAGGGGTTAATAGATAGGTCTCTGCTGCTTGCTTTGTGCATGTGTGTTGTATTTATTTGTGCATGCTCCCGATGTGTAGCTGTCAATATGAGACCCACGAACCATGCACCATAGGCTACAACGCGTCCAACGTCCAAGTCCCACAGTCACAATGCGATCAACCGCAGTGCAACAGCAAGGCGTTGGTTTGATACCCTGGCAGCCAAGAATTCAAAGCGTCCGTGTCGCGTGGCGGAATGATCCGCGCACAAGAGAGAGTCGGGCGGCCAAGCAGACCGAGAGGTAACAGCCAAACGTTTCATTTCAGATCAGTTCTTTTGATTCGCTCGCGAAACCCTTGAGCCATTCTTTCCTTCCTCGTGTCTAATTGATCACCATCAGTGCTAACGAACATGCTTCTTCTTGCTGGCAGGCAACAACTGCAGTATACACAAGCAAGCGCTTCGATCTCCGTACAACTCCACAACTCAACGACGAGATTCGCGCCCAAGCGTATTCAAGACAGCCGCTCTTAGCATGTCGTCGTATGTGTCTGCGCGACTTGAACGACAGCGGTGGATAGTACCGATGCGTGTGCTGCTGGTTCTGCTGCTCGCCACTGGCTCGACTTGCGGCCTGGAGGTGTCAGTGTGCGGAGACGTCACGTACGATCTCCCGAGCGATCGAGGTGTAGCAATTTGCTCTGGGTCCGGTGCACTACCGCAAGGCACAGCGTGTCCAAAAGCCAACGACGTCGCACTGAGAGACTGCCATGAAGACCTGTCGGCGCTCAATAGCTCCTCATCATACTGCGTGGCTCGAGAAGATGCCAAGTGCCAGTTGGTGCATGACGGCGTCTGGGGCTGCGTGTTTCCGTCTCTCGGGTGCGCAACCTCGCCAACTCTGCCGTATGAACAAGCTCAGCTCAACTGTCCAACGTGGGAAGACGTATCGCTGGACGAGGGCTCCTTCCTGAGAAGACTCGACGCTTTCCAGAGTGTGACTGAGGAAGGAGAATCGGTAGACGACTCGTGGTTTATCATGGAGACTGAACCGACTGCTCTGATTGCTTGCGGTCGGCACTCTCCGGTGGCGTCTTCACCACCTCCAGTGGCTAAGCAAATTCCCAATACCAGTGGGGCCACCGCGTCAGAGCCTACTTTGTCGCCTTCAAGCACTCCATCTCCGACAGAAGCTCAGCTGCTTCACCCTCCTCTTCCCCTCCTTACAGCCACCCACCAGATCTCAACACCACCAGCATCAGCACAGTCGATCCCAGGATCAATCACGGCAAAGCCACCACCAACTCTGACCTCAAGTCCAATTCCACCACCGCCCACTTCAGCTCAACCAGCAATTACAAGCCCGACTTTGACGCGAGCTTTGGTTTCTTCAACTCCACCTCCTGATGTCTCAACGCCAACGCCAACGCCAACGCCAACGCCAACGCCAACGCCAACGCCAACGCC
>JALBZZ010000435.1:0-25676 GCA_038051095.1 Globisporangium irregulare
GGCAACCAAAGTTTGTGTCTCCGTCGAGAGAGTTTGGTGCGCTCTTTGCAAACATGAAAGAGGCAGCTGGCGAGAAGACGATCAACCAGCCGGCCGCAAAACGGATATTCGCGTGGGACCTGCATACGAAAGAGTGTCCATCGTGGCTCTCGAAATATGCTCAAATCGTTCTCAAGTACTGCTCCGAGTCCCTGCTGAACGTCGATTCGACGCCCCTGCTGGCGGCGCAACGCGGTGAATTCCGAGTTCTTCAGTATCTCGCGCTCGCTGGGCACCCCGAGGTGTACACGAAGCAGACTTTCCGCGCGCTTCTGACGTTCACGAAAGCCGGGGACATGGTGCAGTGGTTCTTCAAGACCAGCTCCACCGAGTACCTAGACGCGAGTGTCGTAGAGTGGGCGGCCAAATTCCAGCTTGTTGGCTTGTTGGAGTATTGCTTTGCAAAGATGGAGGGTGTGAACGCGCGATACCGAGTGTACGCCTGCGAGACTGTGATGCGCACTGCATGCCGCCATGGCCACCTGGAGCTCCTGCGATGGGGCATCACGAAACTCGAGAGCCTTTCATCATCTCCTCCTAGTGCTGTCAATCCAGCCGCATACACAAAAGCAATAAGAACAACAGCGAAGGATATCAAGGACAAGCTGAGCGCACCACTGTGGGCAGCACTGAGCACTGACGCAGCAGCGAATGGGCACACACAGATCCTGAAGTGGATCATCAGCAAGCGCTGGCCGAGAACTCTTCTCAACAACAACACCCCCCAAGCACATTTACAGAAACTCGTCGATGCCGCAGCTGAAAATGGTCACGTACATGTGCTCAAGTGGATCGACTCGGCGCTTAAGGACGCCTCGGTCCTCATTAGCAAATCCGGGCGCGAGGCTGCGATTGCAAACAAGCACTTCAATGTCATCCAGTGGCTCGTGGATCACCACCAGGAGCTGGTGAGCCATTTGGATCAAGCGTCTCAAGACGAGATCGCAATTTGCCTCGATGAAGGCATGGACGGCTTTGTGCATGCAGGGATTTCGTACTTCTTGCACAGCTCCAACAGCCAAAACTTGACGAGATGGCGGCTCCTCCACCCTACTTTACAATAGTGATTCCAATATCTAATGAGCTCGCGAGTCTTCGTTTTAGAATGGAGACCGAGGATGCAAAGTAGAAATTGATACCTTGGCGGTCTTTTTGTATGGATGTAGGGTCGTTGGGAAAGCGTGGATTGGCAATGCCATCACCGTCTTTCGTGATGCCAGTAGTCAAAGGCACTCCATACATTTGCTCTGCAATTGGGATTGTCTGGAGTGTTGCGCGTTGCTCTTCCAAAGATGGCTACATTGACCAACACTCTGTATTTACTTATGTTAAGGTTGCTCGAATGTGACAAGCTGAACTACTTGTTTGATGTGCTCAATGCACCAAGTGTGTACATAGTCAAACAAACACCCTAACTTAATAAATGAAAAAATTGCTTTTTGTGAATTTTTGTAGTAGTTTATTATAGCGGTATGAGTTATTATTTGTTCTTTTTCCTCATCTTACTAATGTGTTATTTTTGTGCTGTAAATGCCTTGGCACTATTTACGTGTAAAAACGATTTTTTACGCGTAAGTATTAATTGTCGAAGGTTACCGCATCGAATTGTGGAGGCCCCTCCAAACGATTGGCGTTGGGCCTCCCCGCCAGCGCTTTGCGCTTTGAAGCTCGCGGCGGCTATCGCACGGACGCTGGAATTCATTCGTTTTAGCATCAGAACGGGAGAAGAAAACAGAGAACAATGGTCAAGAACGTTCGTGTGACTTACCGCCGCAGACACTCGTACGCCACCAAGTCTAATGGCATCAAGGCCGTGAAGACCCCTGGTACGTTACCCCCATGATTATTATGTGTGCACAGCAGTGATGAGGCAACGAGAGAGAGAGTGAGAGCAAGAGAAACGGTGTGAGGAGTGATCGATCGAGTGACAACAGCATGCGGATGCGAACGATAATGCGAGAGGCAGTGACGCGAACAGCTAAGTGAGAGTGGGGATGACAGGCGAAACGATGATGCTATATCGTACAGACGTGATATGACAGTTCGAGTGTAGCCGTATTAGGGCGTCAGCAGACAGGAGAACAGCAGCATGGTGGCACATCGAGCTACTAGCAACGACGTAGTCATGATTGTCGAGAGCATCACATAACATGCAAGGAGGCTGCGCCCAAGAGGTGAACGAACAAAGCGACGTAAAGCTCGTCCATAGAGTTGAGAGATCAAATCGAGTGCGGCATGCAGCCCCAGCAAACCTGTGAACCACTAAGACATTACGTCTACCAGTCAACCAGTCAATCCAAGGAAGCCAACGAGTGTGATCTATCATCATCATCAACACGCAGTGCTGATCGCCGCTAGCTCTTCTCTCCTCTCTCTCTCGTCGCTGTCGCTGCAGCAACACGTACCAATGTATTATTGAACACTGTCACTGACAACATGTGCGCTTCCTTTTATCGTCAACGATCTGCAGGTGGTGTCTTGGTCGCCCAGTACCGCAAGAAGCGTGCTGCTGGCCCAAAGTGCGGTGACTGCAAGCAGTCGCTCAAGGGAGTAAGTGACCAGCTACAGCGATGCCTACATGCTATGATAGCCAACAAGTATCTAACTCCTGTGATTCTTTTTCATCACCTTCAGATCAAGCACTTGTCTCCAAAGGAGTACAAGAACGTGAGCAAGACCCACCGCACTGTGTCCCGCGCGTACGGCGGCTCCCGTTGCGCTGGCTGCGTTCGCCAGAGAATCGTTCGCGCTTTCTTGATCGAAGAGCAGAAGATCGTCAAGAAGGTCCTTCTCGAGAAGCTCAAGAAGAAGTCTGCTTAGATCGTTCTTATTTTCTAGGTTTCCGAATCACTTCTTCCCGTTATAGCAAATGAAAAGCCTCCACTTTTCGTTGTCTGAAACAACAACCAACAAACACCTTCCTTCCTCCTTCATGTCGTTCTGTTGCTGTTTATATTGCTCGAGCTTGTCTGAGCTTCTTCCGTTGCAAAGAGTTCTTCAAGGGATGTGAGCAAAGGAATACGTACAACATTTGATCTCATGCTGCAGGCGTGCACATGGATAGCAGGATCAGCTCCGTCACAGGATCACTTACAAATAATCAGACAAGCTCTCCTGGTTGCAATAACTTGGAAAGAGCCCTCATGCCAGTGACTTGGCAATCCGCTTGCACTTCGGTCGTTCGGAGAAGAGCCTGGGTGATGCATTTGTCATTCGTATGCTGCTCTGTTACATCACACTCCATGGATATCAATCATCAGTCTGACCAAGTTCCATTTTTGGCCACTTCAGCTTCCATCTTGATTGACCCTGTCAGAACCGAATGCGTGGGGACCAGTAATCCAGGAGCTCGCGGTAGTACTGTATCACTCAAAATAGCACCCCTCGGGGAGGCACTGTCACTTGCTTGACCTTACAGTTGGCAACACTTCGTTTATTGAGTCCGCCCTGTCTAAAACACCCGCATTTGCTTTCCTTTCTCTCGCTTTCCTTTCTCGCTTTTTGGTCGCTGCTGTCGCAACAGCAAAGCTTCAAGAAGCAAAGAAAGGAGGAAGGCATCAGTGCGCGCCACCGTTCTCTCCCTTTCTTCACGCAGTGCAGAACCGGCCTTCGCTTCTGCTGCACGCGCGTGAACGCCGCTGCAAGTACTCTGCAGTCAGTAGCGCGTCGACTCGTGCCACTTGCTGGTGCGATTTCGGTTGGAAGAAAGCACACCAAGCAGATAGAGCACACCATTCCAAGCGTGCGCCAGTGTTTCCCTGACCGTCATTCTGGGTTTTGCATCGTTGAAGACCGAAGAAAGAGAAGCCCAAGAAAGCGCAACGCTTGCATCTCAAAGAGGAACTACAGACGTCGGCGTGTAAGCAAGCATTGCGTGTAGATTTGAAGCCGCCATGGCATACAAAGAGCGCGAGCACGTGGAGAACATCCTGAACCGGCTAGTGAAGCGTCTGAAAACGAAAGATGCCGCCGCGCGCCAACAGTATGCCAAGGAGCTGTACACGTTTGTCGCGACGCTTTCGAGGCAGCTGACGTCCGAGACGTTCACAAAAGTGCTGCAGCAGTTGACCCCGCAGCTGTACGTGCTGCTGCAGTCGTCGAATGAGCAGGATCAGCTGGGCGGGCTCGTCGCGATTGATATGCTGATCGACATCTCGAATGAAGACCAGGTGATCCGGTATGCGAACTACTTGCGCAACTTCTTCACCCAACAGAATACGTCACGCGCGGCGTTGATCGCAGCATCGACTGCGTTAGGCCACCTCGCGTCATCGAATAAAACGAGCGGCGTGAGCGGGACGCTTGTGGCCGCGTTTGTCGACTTTGAAGTGAAACGCGCGTTTGAGTGGCTGCAAGGAGAGCGACAGGAAGCGATTTTCAGCCAGCGACGACTTGCAGCGTGCTTTGTGTTGCGAGAGCTTGCCCGGTCAGCGCCGACGCTGTTCCACGTCAACCTGACGACATTTTTCCAGTCCATTTGGGGAGCGATCCGTGACACCCGCGTCGAGATTCGAGAGGCTGCAACTGAAGCGCTGAGTGCGTGTCTGCAGCTGATCGCGCGCAGACAAACTCGTCACAGGGTGCAGTGGTACTGCAAAGTCTATGATCAAGTGTTTGAGGGTCTGAACGTGGGAAGAACCGGGATTGGAGCTGGAGCAACGAACGGCAGCCAGATTTCCTCGTCGCTCACGATCACAGCATCACCATCGAGTGCAAATGCGGTGCCAACTTCTTGGGAATGTGTGCACGGGTCGCTGCTAGTCATCGGAGAGCTGCTTCAAGACACTGGTGGATTCATGGTACCTCGTTTCCGCGAAGTCTGTGACACCGTTCTACTTTACAAGGATGCAAAAGACAAGCTCGTGAATCGCACGGTGTGCGTGCTGCTGCCTCAACTCGCGGAATTCTGCTCGGATGCGTTCGTGCGTCACTACCTGAACATCTCGCTGACGCACTTGATGAAGCGTATCACCACGAACACTTCGGCATCAGAGCGTGGCATTGCCTTTTTAGCACTGGGAAGATTAGCGCTTGCAGTTGGCGAGCAGATCATGCCACAACTGCCTCCGATCGTCAAGTTGGTGAAAGAAGGACTTGCGACTCATACTCGCAAGAAGAAATCCAAGAACAAACTGTTTTGCATCGAGACGCTTACGTGTGTGGCGAATCTGTCGCGGGCATTGGGTGCAAAATTTGAGAAATACCTTTTCGATGAACTCCTGGAAATCATGATGCAAGGCGGCCTTACAGACGAGCTGATTGACGCCCTCACGGAGATCGTCGCCAGTATCCCGAACGCGTTGCCCATCGTGCAGGAGCGATTGTTGAATGAGATTTCGATCATCCTGCGTGGTGTCCCATTCTCTCAAGGGTCAACGTTTTCGGTTGTCAGCAGTAGCGATGCTGGTGACGGCTTTCACGGCAGCGACAATGGAGACCCAGCTCATTCGGAAAAGTCGTCTACGCCAGTGAAGCAGTCTGCAGTTCAAGCTCTGTTTTCGTCAATGAAGCGCGGATCGTTGGTGCTAGCCGGATCAGCTGGTCTGACCTCATCGCTGTCGCTGAGTGTGGATGAAGAAAACATGTCGAGCTCAGCTTTTGGTGGCGCTGCTCCGCCGTCGTCCGGTGGCATCGCTCACCATTCGCCAGCACTGTTGATCAAGGGAGAGACAGGAGACGAGATCGACATCATCCTGTTGTCACTGAGAACCCTCAGCTGTTTTGACTTCAGCGGCAACTTTTGTCTCCTTCCCTTCGTTCGGGATTGCGTGGCTCTATACCTGAAGAACTTGGACCTTCGCATTCGGAAGCAAGCTGTGATCACGTGTAGCAAGCTGCTTTTGCCGTCTGGGAGTCAAGCGATTGGTGCGACTCGAACTGGTATGTCATCCAGTGCATTCGTTGTCAACGGGATGAGCTCGTCACCATCGTCTCTGCTGATGTCATCTTCGGCGCAAAGTGGCTGGAGTCACGTCACAAAGCGAGGACCTAGTGGGAGAGTCATCGACCAAGTGCTTACGCAACTTTTGCAGGTTGGGGTCTCGGATATGGAGCCCCTCGTGCGGAAGAGTGTAGTCGATTCCCTTGATGAAAGGTTCGACGAGCTGATGAGCCAAGAGGCGCACTTGACGATGGTGTTTACCTTTCTGAACGATGAAAATGCCGAAATCCGCGAGAAATCCATGCAGCTGCTGGAGCGACTTGCACCACGGAATCCTGCTTTTGTGATGCCGTCGCTGCGACGCGTGCTGATTCAGCTGCTCACTGAGCTCGAGCATACGTCGGACATGAGGATGAAAGAGGAAAGCACTCGGCTACTGGGCTATTTGATTCGTGGCGCACAGCACCTCATTGATCCGTACATTGTTCGAGTTTTGCAAGTGTTGCTTCCGAAGCTGGTCCAGGGTAACTCGACGCTCGCAAGTGCAGTGCTGACAACTATCGGAGAGCTCGCTCTGGTGTCGCAAAACCAGATATCAGCCTACGAGCACTACCTGTTCCCGCTCATCATCAGCACATTGCAAGACCATTCGTCGATTGAGAAGCGGCAAATCGCACTACAAACGCTGGGTCAATTGGCTGGAAGCACCGGAAGTGTGATTCGCCCGTACTTGGCGTCTCCAAAGCTCTTGGAGATTTTGCTGAGTTTGCTCCAGCATACCGCATCTTCGCCGTGGCAGCTGCGACGCGAGGCAATGAAGACCATCGGTATACTGGGTGCGTTGGATCCGTACAAGTACAAACTATGCATCTCCCGAGCATCTTTGCAAGAGGCAAATGAGGCTGCTTCTACGAGTAAATCAGGCGGTGTGAAAGAGAGCAGTGAACGGGCTGAAGCTGAACCATCGAGAATTGAAGCTGTCAATGAAGGATCTCAGCCTCAGTACAATTACCCCAAGTTGGACTTGGACTTGAAAGCGCTAGGCGTGACGATCGATTTTTCAAGCTTCAACATGAAGAACACGGGCGAAGTGCTTGATGAGAAACAGCAAATTGAGCTGCAACTGTTTACAGCAGCACCGATCGGAACCCGACGACCAGACAGTGGGAGCAATAGAGCTTTAATCGCGTCCAACGAGCCTGGTTCGTATGCAATGTCGGTCAGCCAGTCCGCCGGATCAGCTTCGGCCGCGTCTGCTTCGATGAGAAAGAAGAGTTCAGCCGTGATGAGCGTATATGGCGACGACAAGTTTGATTTCGAGAGCACGTTGCTGGACAGCGAGATGGAGCTGGACCCGACTGAACTGTCTCCGTCTTCTGAAGCGTATTTCCCGACGGTCGCTATCCACGCGTTGCTTCGAATTTTGAAAGAGCCTTCGTTGAGTATGCATCACCATGGTGTGATTCAAGCAATCATGTTCATCTTCAAGAGTCTCTCCACCCAATGCGTGCCGTTTCTCAAGTACATCCTGCCTCCTTTTCTGCGGGTATTGGCGAGATGTGAGCCACGACTACGAGAGTCGTTGTTTTTACAGCTCACGAACTTGATTTCCATCGTGAATGGACACATGAAGCCGTTCTTCCCGCCGATTATGGCTCTTGCGCTCCGCTTTTGGAACTCTCACCTACCCCAGATCATTCGGCTTATGGAAAAGATTGCTCAGGCAGCTCCACAAGAATTCCGCGCGGAGTACTTTCCAAAGTTGTTGCCAAAGATTTTGGAAGTTTTGCAGCCTCATCCAGAAGTGTTTGACATCGGAGGTCTGCAACACGCTGACGGAAGTGACCATGGAGGTGGCGCCGGAGGTATGGGTGGAATCAACACGATCGGAGGCGGCAGCAACGCCGCTCTCTCGAGCTCTCCACATCTGGACGCCCCCATCGGGATCAATGGTCCCGGAATCGCGCATGGAGGTGCTCACCACATCTCGAATGACCATTTGCTGCACAACCAGTCCGGCTCTGGGGGATCTAGTCGTGGAATGATAGGCGGTGAAAGTGGACTGTTCCTCAGCGGATTTGATCCTGGAGCTGGAGGAATCAGCAGTCTTGATGGAATGAAGAAACTTGGAGGCAAAGGAGGCAATGGTGGAGTAGTTGCAGCAGTCCAAGTTCAGGTCGTGCAGTCGCTGATCGTTTTCCGGGATGCTGTCGAAGATTACGTGTACCTCCTTGTTCCTGCACTCGCTCGACTGATGGAGAATGGTGAAACACCTCTGGACGTGAAGGTCATGGCAATTTACGCGTTTTCGAGAATATGCATTGTCTCGAAGTTCGAGCACTACGCGGGGGCAAGAATTCTCCAGCCATTTGCTCGTGTCGCGAAGCAAATCTCAGCGAAAGGATCCCACTTTTTCAGTCGAACTGCTGGGTCCACCTCAGGAGGCAACAATCCAGGCGGATTCAGTAATGGAGCTGCGAATACCCCTGCAGTCGCCGCGACAAGAGCCGAAGCGACCAAATTTTCCGAAGTGATGTTGTACGCGTTGTGTGCGATGGCGTATCAGTTGCAGCAGGAGATCCTGAACTTCGAGCCGCTGGTACTCCAAATCATTGGCTCACTGCCGTCACAGCATGAATCGTCGACAGAAGAGATCACGCAGCTGGTATACCAAGTATTGGATGCACTTCGTCGGGGTCAGAGTGTCTCTATCAGCTTGCTGGACGATCCAGCATTTTTGAACAGTAGCGTGAAAGCAATCTTTTTGGAAGTTCAAGCTGCAACTGGGGGCTCTGGAGCTGGGGGCACTGCTCTTGCATCCGCCCCGTCGTCAAATATGCGACTTCATGTAAACCAGCAAAATCTTCGGCGAGCGTGGGAAGCATCGCAGCGTAGCACAAAAGAAGACTGGCTGGAGTGGATGCGGCGCTTCTCGATTGAGCTACTCCGTGAGTCTCCTTCTGCAGCATTGCGATCGTGCTGTGCGCTTGCCCAAGCATACAACCCCCTTGCGCGAGCACTTTTCAACCCAGCGTTCGTGTCGTGCTGGAATGAATTATACGAGCAGTATCAAGATTATCTCGTGCGCGCACTTGAGACAGCATTCCAGAGCGACACGATTCCCGCTGAAATCCTACAGACGCTGCTGAATCTGGCTGAGTTCATGGAGCACGATGTGGAAGCGCTTCCGATTGATATTCGCGAACTTGGCGAGCTCGCTCAAAAGTGCCACGCGTATGCGAAAGCGCTGCACTACAAGGAGCTCGAGTTCCACACTTCCCCGAGCACGTGCATAGAAGCGCTGATATCAATCAACAACCAGTTGGGTCAACCTGAAGCAGCAGTCGGTATCCTGAAATACGCACAGCAGCACCACAAGAGTGTCATTCAGGTGAAAGAAACCTGGTTCGAAAAGCTCCAAGATTGGCAAGCTGCGTTGGCTCTCTACGACCAGAAAATGGTTGCTCACGATTCTCAGAAAGGAGGTGCAAACTCGCTTGATGTTCAAGTTTGCATTGGAAAGATGAGATGCCTCGAAGCATTGGGAGAGTGGGAAGAGCTCGCGGCGCTTGCGGATAAAGTGTGGAAGTATCTGCATACCCAGCCAGTAGAGCAGCCTCAACGCCGTGTGACATCAAACGCATCGAGATTGCTGACAAGAGCAAATTCGTCCTCCAGTAATAGCGGGATGCAGTCGAGCATTCAGCGCGCAAGCAGTTTCTCGGGGTCGAGTGGCGGTGCATCTGCAGCCTTATCCCATACCATGGAGGACCGTGAGGATAATGCTCTGAAGAAAGTGGCGATGCTGGGTGCTCGAGCCAGCTGGTGTCTTTCTCAATGGGACAACATGAACCAGTACATCTCCGACTGTACGCCAGCAACTACTCTTTCTGTGGCGTCCGGGTCGGAAGAAGCTGACACTCAGACGAGCCTGTATCGGTCAGTTCTTGCTGTGCACCACGGCAAATTCGACCAAGCTGCGACTTTGATCGATGAAACACGGAAGACTCTAGACACGAAGCTCGGAGCTCTTGTTGGCGAGTCCTACAGCCGAGCATACCGAAGCATGGTGACACTTCAGCAGCTTAGTGAGCTGGAGGAGATCATCACTTACAAGAAGCTGAGAATGAACGTTGCGAAGAGCGAAGAGGCAGCGAGGTACAAGCGGCATATGGTTCGCATGTGGCATGCTCGACTGAGTGGATGCAAGCGCGTTGTTGAAGTGTGGCAGCAAATTCTAGCGGTACGCTCGTTGATCATCTCTCCTCGAGATGACATTGATACGTGGCTGCAGTTTGCTTGCCTATGTCGTCAATCCGGAAACTTGTCATTGTCGCTGAAGGTTTTCACCAACTCGCTTGGTGTGAATATCTCCGGAACGTTGAATGGCGGCGGCGCGTTGTCTGACATGCTGTCAGTATCGTCTTCTGGATCGCTTTCTTCAAGCTCGATCCCGTTCGGCTATGGTGAGAAAGAGCACCACCGAGTTGCGTTTGCGTACTTGAAGCATTTGTGGGCAGTTGACGACAAGAGAAAAGCGCTCACAGAGCTCCATCACTTGGTTTCCAAGATATCGACGCGTCACCACCGAGGAATGCCAGGGCAGTTCCACGGACATTCTGGCAACGGAAATGGATACCCAGGAATGGGAAGCGCGGCGTCGTCATTTGGCAACCTGGTTGGGTCGAATGGAGAGGAGGAGCTGCTGGTGAAATGCCATCTGAAGATGGCTGAGTGGCAACTCGAGTTCCACGAGCAGCAGTTGGAGAGAGTATCAATTCCGAACGTGCTTGCCTCTCTGAAACTGTGCACCGAATTAGAACCTCGAAGCTACAAGGCATGGCATGCGTGGGCGTTGATGAACTTCCACGTGGTTGAGCACTACAGCCAACACACTTCGTCGTCCGCGTTGTCAATGCCAGCTCATGGAGGGACAACATCTCAACTTCATCCAGGCGCAGGCGGAATCGGTCCGTACATCGCGCCAGCGATTCACGGCTTCTTCAGATCTATTGCGCTTGGCCGAAGTCGATGGGCAGCGAATGTACAGCAGGATATTTTACGAGTCCTCACGCTGTGGTTTGCTCACGGAAATCGCACAGATGTGATAAACGCGCTCGACCAAGGCTTCAAGTCCGTGAGCATCGAAACTTGGTTAATCGTGATCCCGCAGCTAATTGCTCGCATTCATACGCCGTATGCCCAGATTCAGACACAGTTGCGTAAACTGTTGTGCGCAGTGGGCTCTCAGCACCCTCACGCGCTGATCTATCCGCTTTCGGTCGCGCTGAAATCGCCGCTGAAAGTGCGTCAGCAAGCAGCTCAAGAGATTATGAAGAAGATGTGCGAAAAGTACGAGGATCTGGTGGGCGAAGCTCTCATGGTCAGTCACGAGCTGATTCGTGTGGCAATCTTGTGGCACGAGATGTGGCATGAAGGACTAGAAGAGGCATCTCGACTGTACTTCGGCGAGCGTGACGTAGACGGCATGATTGCTGTCCTCCAGCCGCTGCACCAAATGATGGACAATGGTCCGCAGACGATGCGAGAAGTTGGCTTTCAGCAGGCATTCGGTCGCGATTTACGGGAAGCACACGAGTGGCTGCAGCGCTTTCTCAACAACCGCAACAACGAGTCAGACCTCAATCGTGCATGGGATCTGTACTACCACGTGTTTCGCCGAATCAACAAGCAGCTGCCGCAGCTCACGACTCTTGAGCTACAGTACGTGTCACCAAGTCTTTTGAAAGCAAGAAACTTGCAGCTAGCAGTGCCGGGAACGTACCGCGCGGGACACTCGATCGTGAAGATTGGAAGCTTCTTGCCGACAGTGCTGGTGATCACATCCAAGCAACGCCCTCGTCGCATCACGATGATCGGCTCGAATGGATTGGAGTACATGTTCTTGCTGAAGGGCCACGAAGACCTCCGTCAAGATGAGCGAGTCACCCAGTTGTTTGGGCTCGTGAATGCGCTGCTAATCAATGACCGCACCACGTCGAAGAAAGACCTGAAGATCCACCGGTATCCCGTCATCCCGCTCTCGCACAATGCAGGTATTGTTGGATGGGTGCCGCACTGTGATACGCTGCATCAGCTGATCCGAGACTACCGTGAGGCGCGCAAAATTTTGCTGAATATTGAGCATCGCCTGATGCTACAGATGGCGCCAGACTACGACGCCCTGACGCTGCTGCAAAAGGTGGAAGTGTTTGAGTACGCGCTGGAGAACACTGCGGGTCAAGATCTGTACAAGGTGTTATGGCTGAAGTCGGAGAACTCGGAAGTGTGGTTGGATCGTCGAACCAATTACACGCGTTCGCTCGCCGTTATGTCGATGGTTGGCTACATCCTCGGTCTCGGCGATCGCCATCCATCCAATCTCATGCTACATCGCTTCACCGGAACGATCGTGCACATCGATTTTGGCGACTGCTTTGAAGTCGCGATGGATCGCGAGAAATACCCCGAGAAGATCCCTTTCCGGCTGACACGCATGCTGACGAATGCGATGGAGGTGAGCGGCATCGAAGGGAACTTCCGGTACTCGTGCGAGAGCGTGATGCAGGTCTTACGAGAGAACCAGCACAGTTTGATGGCGATGCTGGAGGCGTTTGTGGACGATCCGCTCATCGGCTGGCGTCTTCTTGCTCCGACGAATGTGTCGCCAAGCAAAGCTGGGGGCTCGTCGATGGTACCGAGATCATCGATGGCGAGTTCGGTGAATGGTGGAGCTATGACACGTCAAGCGTACCAACAACAACAGCAGCAGCAGATTCAACAGCAGCAAGATGGAGGGCACCGTGAAGCAGCTCATCCGCGCAGCGAAAGCATTTCGATTCCAGAGCCGTCGATGTCGAATGCACAGATCGATCCAATGGAGCGACCGCATGCGAAGGCACAACAATCATCACCACCGCCACCAGTGGTGGCGCCACAACCGACGCAGTTGCCACCACCTCCACCGCCACAAGCAGCGGCAGCACTTGCTCCTGCACCAGTAGTAGTCAAACGAGCTGAGGAAACAACATCCCAGCCTGCTGTACAGGCCGCAGCTCCACCTCCACCTGTTCCTGCCTCTGTCCCAGTGGAAGTAGAAGAAGACGAGGGCGATTTCGAGCACGAGTCGAGCAACTCAGACATCCGTGATGACGACGACGAAGAAGAGGACTCGGGTGTTGAAACAGACGGTAGCGGAGCGTATAACGATGAAGACGAAGAGGGCGAAGGCGATGATGAATACTACGACGACGAAGATGGTGAAGAGGATGACGAGGATGAAGCTGCTTTTGAAGAGAAAGAAGCAGCGAAGCTCGAAGAACAGCAGCAACAGCCGCCACCGCCACCAGCGGCAGCAGCCCAAGTGGCGATGCGCACCAGTGTGATTCCGTCTTCTGTCCCAGCGAGACCGAGGGGGATCGTTGGCTCTGTTTCCACCGCGTCCTCTGTATCACGACCCAGCGCGATTCCTTCGCGGTTGCCTCCGCGTCCGTCGACGTCGGTCGCGGGCTCTCGACCGATGAGCATCAGCAAGTCGATCGCGTTCACGCGTCGCATCCCGTCATCGCTGCCTCGGAACGGCGCGGCGATCGCAGAAGAGTACGATGACGACGACGAGAAAGTAGAGCGCATTGACTACGCGAACACAAATCTCCACGAGGCGATCTCAAGTCTCGCAGCGAGTGTTTCGAATGTGGGTCAAGGAAGTCTCAGCCGCAGCTTCATGCAGACGCGGATCGAGGCAGCGAGCGCAGTAGCGGCGGCAGCAGCAGCGACGTCAGGCGTGCAGCCGTCAGGTTCGGTTGTGGCGAACGGACATGTCACTGCTGCTGGTGGCCAACAAGGAAAGCCTCCGCCCCCACCGCCATCCTCGTCCGCTGCTACTGGCGCTGGAGTGGTGCGCGCGAAGGCCCGCCGGAACTCGATCAGCCAGCAGATCCCTCCAAGCGGCGCCTCTGTCACTGCCGCAGGAAAGCCACCAGCGCAAGTGGCGCAGTCGCAGTCGAAATCGGACAACCTGCACACGAACCGAAGCCATCGCGAGCGCGAGCTGGTGAATGCGCTTGGTCCCGAAGGCACCGGCGCGCCTCGCGAAGCGCTGAACGAGAAGGCTGTCGCCGTCATCCGGCGTGTACAGGCGAAGCTCACGGGTCGGGATTTTGAAGGCGAAAAGGAGCCGCTGGGCGTGAGCGCGCAGGTGCAGCGGCTGATCAACCAGGCCGCGTCGCACGAGAATCTCTGCCAGTGCTACATCGGCTGGTGTCCATTTTGGTAACCAAATGTGTTGCATCTCTATCTATGAACGCTACTGTAGTCAGTAGAACATTTTTTTCGCCAATCGCTTGGCGAGTATGTCCATGAATGTCAAAGTATGCATTTTGTATACACACTTTTCTTTGGTGCTAGGGTGCAACATGGATAGATGCATCCGATTTGATTTGACAACTCCAACTTGACCATAACTGATTTGGTTGGTTGTGCGCGATCGACCGAGCTGCGAGTTCTTGGGCAGCTGCTGCAGGTGCTCCATGGCAGAGTCTTTGGCAAGCTTCGTAACGCACGCAGCATCAACTCTCTATTGTCGTAGCTGCTCGTTGAATCTGCAACGAGATGCACGCATGGCGAAGGCATCGAAGATTACCTTCAACCCCCGATGCACAGCGATTGATTGAAAGGCTTAACGCGAAAGAGAAAAGAGACGCGAATGCAGAATGCAAGTGTGCCTTCTCCATCATCTCTCTCTGACGTGTCTTCTCTCTTCCTCATCACACTTCAACAGCAAGACGAGATGTCCTGAACGCGTGTTGCTTTTCTCTTCGCTAGCGATAAAAAGTGAGAGAATGGAATGGCTACATTTACTATTGTAAAAGATTCTATCCCGCTGTCAATCCATCTTTTTAGTCCTTTCCAGTAATAAGTAGACTTATTACTGGAAAGGACTAAAAAGATGGATTGATGGATCCATTCGTGGTGATGATGACTGGCCACTTGTGACGGGTCTTCTTGACGGCAGAGCAGAATTTCGAAAGGGTGGGAAGCGAAGGAAGCAATTGTTGTTGTCCCGCATGTTCATTTGATACTGACTGACTGATACAGACGACTGTTCACTTGGGAATCTCGCGCATGAATTTGTGGACCAACAACAACAGGCAAAATTGACTCTCCACTTTGTCCATTCGAAGACGCCTGTATTTTTATTATCAGAGAGAGCGGACTTGCCAGATTTCCTGGAGCTACACAACTTGCAGCTGCCTTCCTTGTCTTCATCGACTCAAATGGATTGTTGTTTGCTACCGTAGCTTGTTGGGAATTTGTTGCAGCAAAAAGTGCAACCTCAGCACGCAAAAGCTACAAGCAATGGGAGAGACCAATCGACACTCTATGCTTGTTGCGTGCATGCGCGCTCATTCGACTTGTGTACACTACCAAAACATACACAACGACGATTGCAATGTGCACAGACTTGTATCTTGAGCGAATACATTGCGTGCGCTCTGTCAGAACGCATCATGCTGGAGTGTTGACTGCGCAAGTCCATTTTCTTAGATGTGATATATCGGAAGCAATAGCCGCGCTTCAAGAAAATATGAAAAATGGAGCGCATTCTCTCTTGAGCCCACCGTCACCACTCGTTTTTCTCAAGCTTTTCCCCGAGCTTTTCCCGAGCTGTTTTTCAGGAAGCGCTTTTTCACAGTTTGTTGAGACAAATGGACGCCAGAAAAGCGAAACGGACGTCCGTTTGGATGTTGCATGTTGACGCTTGACGCATCCCAAATTTTGTTTGCGCCGATTGCTTTTGTTGTTGGCTCAGGTCGGGTATCCCAAAAAAAATATCAATCAGTCAATATCCGTCGCAAGATGATGGGACTGGGACGAGCAAGCAAACTCGCTTCTTGTTGTGCTTACAGACAAACACGCGTGCAGCATGTGCGTTGGATCGAGAGAGAGAGGGAGATTGGGGAAGCCATGATGCTAAGCGCCAAACCGCATATTACAGTAGTAGTGACGAGGCAATCTGAGCAAGAGAGCCAACAAAATGGTGCGTGCGTGTTTGTTTGCTTGCTGATGATCGAGGAAGATGGATCGATGATGCATGCTGAGCTGGCAGGTGGTTGGTTGGCGAGCAGCCTCACTCACTCACTCACTGACCACTTTTGCGAATACTTTTGCGAAGGTTCCAGGATCCCGCACCTCTCGAGCAGGTGGTGGTCGTTTCAAGAGGTATCACTACAGCAGCTCGTGACGCAGTTTTTTTGTAATGTTCACAACAGCACCCCGCAGTACCGGGTATAGATGGCTGTGTATTGTGTATTTTCTGTACATACACCTTGTTGCAGTGCGTCTTACATCAATCGGGTGTGCTTTAAAAATGCATGTGGCTCGACCATTATCGCTCATTGTACTCAATCTCACATTTGATGCGACGAAAGAGTACGTGTGCATGCACCTTGCAGTGCGAACTGTCACCAAAATCCGATATACATTGGTTGTATTCTTGCCGGTGCCACGAGCCGCATTTGGTGTAAAACAAATGCACTTTGATCGGGGTGGAACGTGTGCATAAAACGCGCAGTTTCTCAGGTGAAAGCCGAAGTCTGTTCTACTTTCTCTCATTTAAAATACCCTTTTCAAATCGATGAGATTAAATACTTTATCAACACAAGAAACAGGTCAACCCAGATCCGCTGTAAATACATACCCTCTGGGCAGATCATAGGTTGAAGCAGCACCCTCACACTTGATCGCTTTTCTGACTAAAAACTGGTTACATACTGAACGCAAGTCTAAACCATCTTTTCTGAGAGAGGGTGAAAGGTGAGCGAAAGGGATCCGCACGTCAATACTGTAGCCTACCATTTTGCCTAATGTTCCATTTCCTCCCCCATCAAGTCGACGCGAAATCTATACTGAAGCCAAGTGCATGCGAGCGAGAGGGGGACGTTAAGGACAGTTTGCGATGATTTGTCTGGGAAGGTGCCGCCCACCACAAATACAAAGAACAATTGCGCCAACAACCCCTGACTCCAGACGGCGCCTGCTTGCTCTGAACCGCTCGTTCGCTTGGCTTACATGGCTTGCTTGGCTTGGCTTGGCTTGTGCGCAAGTTTGGGCAGCTGGGCGTCTTGCTTTGCTCGCTCATTCGCCAATTGCTCTCCTGGCGGACGCACGCCACCAGACGCACGCACAACAGCACAGATCCGCCCGTCCGTTCTTCCGACACGCCAGATCCCAAGCAAAGCAAGGGAAGCAAGCGAGATCTTGTGTGTCTTGTGTGTGCGCGAATTATTGCCACGCTCTCATTCGCTACTGAGCTCCTGAGTTGAGAGCACGATCACCATGAAACTCTTCTCGTTCGGCAAGAAGAAGAGCGAGGAGGAGAAGGCACGCGAGGCGGAGCTCAAGCAGCAGCAGAAGGCGGAGAAGGCGCGGCTGCAGGAACTCAAGAAGCAGCAGAAAGCGCACGACGCCCAGGCGCGCAAGGCTGTGAAGGACGAGCAGAAGCGTGTCAAGCGCGAGGAGAAGGAGTGGAAGAAGCAGGAGAAGGCACTGCGCGACCGTGAGAAGGCCGAGCAGAAAGAAGTCGAGAACCGCGAGAAGCAGGCGCGGAAGGTCGTGGAGAAGCGTGAGAAGCAAGAGCGCAAGCGTGTCAAGAAGCTCGAGAGACAGCATGCGACCACCAGACGGCGAGAGGAGCGACGCCGTCGCAAGGCGCTCATTCGCAACCGCCGCAAGATGAGGAAGCTGCGCAAGCTGCAGAAGAAGCAGCGCCGTGCACAGGATCCTTCGGTGCACCAGCAACAGATTGACGAGCTGCTCGCGGAGACCGCGTCCGGACAGTCGCCTCTATCCCAAGATCCAGTCGCCGTGGTTGCGTCTTCATCTTCCATGGCGACCACGGCAGCAACAGCGGCAGCGGCGGCGTCTCCAGCGTTCAAGAAGCGAGCAAACTGCTTCACGTGCCGATCCAAGTTCCGCGTGAACCGCATCCGCTACCACTGCCGCAACTGCGGTGAGAGCTGCTGCAAGAAGTGCCTGAGCGACGTGAAGCGCCCGATCCCATGGCAGGGCAAGCACAAGCCACAGAAGATCTGTGTCATGTGCGACACCCTCGTGTTCAGCGACCGCACTGCGGCGTCCCTGGCCGTTGAGAATGCTGCTGCGTCTGCTAGCAACAACGCAATCCGAGTGCCATCGCGCTCCAACTCGGTGGAGGTAACACCAGAGGTTGACTCACCGCCTGCCTCGTCCAGCAGTGCGAGCAGCCGTCCAGCATCTGGGTCGGGGATTTCGGTGTCGCTGGCCTCGCGCTCGAATCTCCGCCGTAACGACAGCGGCTCGTCCATGAAGAGCAAGAAGCCGTCGCTGTGGACGCTCCCGATCCGCCCGCTGCTCAAGCGCAAGCGCAGCGTGGAGCAACTGCGCAACCGCCAGCTGGACTTTGAGCTGCAGCTCGAGAAGGCGGCGCAGCTCTCGCGCCAGGGCCAGAAGACGCTCGAGATTGAGCTGCAGCCGCAGCACTCGACCCTCTCAGCCCCACTCGCACGTGTCTCGTGAGCGACATGAATTGCTTGGTCATTCCCATTTTTCCAGTGCCAACACGAGCTTTGGAACTCGTAGTTGGACTGAAGTGGATGGAGACTCGCACACACACTCTCTCTCTCACATATCAACTGATCTTTATTTCATTAGCGTAGCGTGGTAGGCAGGCTTTGGCGAATTAAGCACTTGGTACAATAGCTACTTATTTCGTTTCCACTTTGTTGTTGTTACGAATGTTTTAGCATTGCTATGACTCCTATAGTTTGGGAATCTCAAAGCGGTCATTGAATGCTTCCACCTCCTGCCTGCACAAGTGAGCAAGCGGTGAGTCCACCCTGTGCATTTGTCTGTAGATTCGAGAGCGAGATTCGGATCAGTAGTGCCATGCAATGACAGTGGAGTCCTTGCATAATGCTGAATGCATGCATGTGTAGGGCAAGATACCTGACTTTTCGAAATTATGATGTGTCCTGACCGAACAAAAGCTTTAAATTATTATAATGTAGCCATTTTGTTCTCTTTGCCTTTCTCTCGTGTGCTACTGCTGTTGAAGTCTTCAACGCAGAAAAAACAAAATGCATGCAGAGAGAAAGGAAAAAGGGGAGAGGCGATGACTCGGTTTGTGCTGCATTCGCTCTCGCGTCATTTTTTCTCAATGAATTTGGTAAGGAGCACTGAAAATGACATTCAAGTCGGTCTCTCTTTTTGCTGAGAGAACCTCAAGCGATGCTCTCCAGTCGATAGAGTGTTCTTGGTGTTATGAGGGTTAATGACCCATGAGGGATCACTACAAGCAGCTGCACACAACAGCTTTACTCTGCGGAGCACCGCGATCATTCCACCTCAGTTCCTTCGATCACGTACAGCCAACCATTTCCATTATGGTCAAGTTGAAGTTGTCCAGTTCACACCTTAACCCTGCTATCAGGTTATAAATATTTATTGCATTTTTTTGTGAAAAAAGTTCTTAACGTTTACAATATGTTCGTATCACTCGCCCATCACTTTGTCATCCCATCCATCCAGTGATCAGTGATCGTCAATCTGTGAGCAGTGAGCAGCAAGCAGCATGTGCGGCATCGCGCTCGTGTTGGAAGCGCTACGCCGTCACTCCTCACCTACAGCTACAGTTACTACTACTGCTGATGCTACCATACACTCTGCTACTGCTGATGCCGCTCGCGCTGTCGTCTTTGGAGCCACGTTCGAGCAGGAGCTCGTGCAGAAACTGCACCGGCGCGGACCGGACCACGTCGCGAAACACCATGTACCATTGACACACAACAACAGCGACGATACATCACTGCTACCGCTGCACCTGACAGTGTACGCTGCAGTGCTACACTTGCGCGGCGATGCGCTCTTCCCGCAACCGGTGGAGGACGCACGCGGCAACGTGTTGTGCTGGAACGGCGAGGTCTTTGGCGGCACACTGCAGGAGATCGGCGTGCACGAGAACGACACCAAGTACCTCTCGAACGAGCTCTTGCGAGTCTCACAAGATCTAGAAGATGCTCAAGGTGATGATGACGAAGCCACTATTCAGCAGCACATCCTCGACGTGTTCCACACCGTGCATGGTCCGTTTGCGTTCATCTGGGTCCACGTAGCCACACAGAAGGTGTACTTTGGCCACGACCGCTTCGGCCGCCGCAGTCTGCTCTACCATTGCACCGATGCCGCTGGCGAGAAGCGCGACTTGCTCACTGAACTTGCCAGCCAAGTAGTGGATACGGATGTTGAGGCCAAAGTATCAACTCCAAGAGCTGCTACTGGTGTCAAGCGCGACGAGCTCGCACGTCTGTGCCTCAGCTCCGTGGCGATCGCATCCAAAGACACGAGTGGAGAGCAAGTCCAGTTTGAAGAAGTGCCTGCGAACGGCGTTTTTGTCCTGGATTTGAGTGGCGGCGGCGCTGATAGCGGAGCGTATTATGCATTAGAGTTCTACCCGTACCCAGCACTCGTGAACGTCAGTGCAAGCAATCCCAGTGAAGCAACACCCAGTGTACGAATCCCTCAAGACACGTACGACTGCGGACTGCCATTAACGACACCGCTACTGTCATTGTCTTCACAACCACCACTGAAGCCCTCGCAGCTTCTTGAACAAGCAGCGAACGGGCTTCTCGTGGCGCTCAGCAACGCCGTCGGCGTCCGTGTGCGCACGATCCCAGACCCACCACCTCCAGCAGTCTCGTCTAATGACGATAAACTAGTTCGTGTTGGCGTCTTGTTCTCGGGTGGCCTCGACTCGGTGGTGCTCGGAGCGCTCACGCACTTCCACACTCCTCAAGATGAAGCGATCGACCTGCTGAACGTGTGCTTTGACGCGGCGTCGCACTTTCAGTCGCCCGACCGCATGGCCGCCGAGATCTCGTTCGCCGAGCTGCAACAGCTGTTCCCGATGCGCAAGTGGAACTTTGTGCGACTGAACGTGCCGTTCGACGATGTCCTCGCGCAGCAGCGCGGCATCTACGAGCTCATGACGCCCTGCGACACGCACATGGACTTCAACATCGGCACGGCGTTCTGGTTCCTCGCTCGCGCTCAGGGGGCTGTAAGTTCGTATAACGCGACGATGGCGTCGGGCATCGAGCTCAAGGACCTGAATGCCTTTCTGAAGGGTAACCGAGGCACTGCTTGTGGCCATGGTACAAATAGTGGTCTGAGTCTGGAGGACGCAATCCAAGCGCTCGGTCTCTTTGAGGTGGACACTCCTCATACAACGTCCACCACTGGTGGACACATCCTCTGTCCCGTGACCAACTGCAAGCGCAAGAAGAAACCCGGTTGTGTGTTTGGCATCTGTCGCGTTTGCTGCTTGAAAGTGCAAAAGAGCGTCGTGAAGCTGCTTTCAAAAAAAACCCACGCTGGCGAGAAGGCGAAATGCGTGGAGAGCCTGAGCGCCATGGGGGTTTCCAATCAGGAAGACGACCACCACGGCAACCAGCTTGACAGGACACTTCAAGTACTCTCTCAGTATTGCTATACTCAAGATGACGACAACAGCCGGGCATTTGTATTAGATTGCCGAGTGCATCGGCTGAAGGCGACTCCGTCTCCGCAGACAGCAGACTCTGTTGAACCAGAAGGTCAACAGGCATCCCAAACCACAACAGCCGAGTCGGAGGATGCCAACGCAAGCCAGCCATACATCTCCGCTGCGCGCGTGCTGCTCGTGGGCATTGGCGCGGACGAGCAGCTGGGCGGGTATGGACGCCACCGCACGGCATTCATGAACGGCGGCGCGCAAGCGCTACGCAGAGAGCTCGCGATGGACATGGAGCGCATCTGGAAGCGCAACTTGGGGCGAGACGATCGGTGCATCTCGAGCCACGGCAAGGAAGCGCGGTTCCCGTTCTTGGACGAGCAGGTGGTGTGTTATCTGCGCGATCTGCCCATCGAGTGCATCTGCGACTTTACGCAGGAGAGAGGCGAAGGTGACAAGCTCGTGCTGCGGATGGCAGCCAAGCAGCTGGGGTTGCGCAACTGTACGGGGCTCGCGAAGCGCGCGATTCAGTTCGGCACACGCATCGCCAAGCACTCGAACGCGCTCTCGTTCGGCAGCAACCGCCAAGCCACAGGCGACGCTAAGTTCCACTTGGACTGAGGATAAGAGACCTACTCGAGATGCCTTGGCTGAGGCTCGTCTCAGCAAGACTCACTCTCAAACACCCACGTCCTGTGGGCCGGTCGGTCACCAAGAAGGCTGAGGGAGGACTGATGCTGATTCTGGTTGGCTAATTTTACTTGGCAGCGCTAGGAATACCAAGGCGAGTGAGGAGTTCTGATCATCTTTCCTGCAAGCGTGAGCCAAGACTGTCTTCTCACTTCACACTCGGTAGTCAAGAAAGAGAGCGAGAGAGAACGAGAGCGATGGGTGCGGCCGCGAGCGTCACGGCTGCGGTGATCGACGAGGAGTGCCAGCGACCGCTGGACGCGAGTGACGTGGACTCGCCGCGCGGTATTTCGGCCAGGAACGAGGTCATGCGGCTGCGGCTCTTACTGGCGACGCACGCGAACCAAATCGGCGACCTCGTGGATGACGAGGACCGGGAGCAGCAACAGCGACAACATATGTATCAGGAGAGCGGCCAGCAAACCGAAGCGTGCCTCCTCATCGACCAGGTGCACCCAACAACAGAGCAGACTACTGAAGTAAGTGTGGGACTGGCACCTGGGATCGAAGAGTACCTCATCGCATGCTTCACAAGCGCAGACTTGGACAGCAGCGGGGTGTTGAGCTCGAGCGAGTTCTCGCGGCTGCTGCGCGAGCACGTGGACCTGGGGCTCTCACCGGAAGACATCCAGTTACTGCTCGGCCAGGCAAAGTGGATGGACGCGAAGGGCGACGTGACCTGGCAGCAGTTCGTGCACATGGCGCCGCAGTTGCTCGCCAACCTCGTGGACACGAGCTCTGCAGCACCCGGCGCGACCGACTGGTGCGCGTGCATCTCAACCGAGGGCTCGCCGTACTACTACAACAAGCGCACGCAGGAGTCCCGCTGGGACAAGCCCGAGCAGCTACAGATGATGACGATGATGACCACGACAACGACGGCGCAAAGCCAACAAGAAGAGCAGCATGAGGATGGTGAGAATAATGGGAGTGGATTCCAGGACACAGGGTACATCGAAATGGCAGCGGGTGTGGACACTATGGGGGTGGAATGAAGAGCGGTGTTCACCTTAGATGGACACTCAAAGCTGCATTATAAAATCAAAAGAATAGAATTGGGACCAACCAATTATTTAGAAGAAGAAAAATGCTTTGTAGATATTAAAGTTTTTTAAAAAATTCCATTTATCAAATCTTTGCCTGTGGCCAATAGTTCCAATCACTTTACCATTCTACTTTGTCCACTTGACAGCGACATTTCATTCATTTCTATTCACTCACTCACCTACCGCATTAACGCCCTCCTGCTGTTGTTGCAGCTGCTCTGCCTCTGGGAAGCGCGCCTCGAGCCATTCGAGCAGCTGGTCGAGCACTTCATCCTTCTCCGGGTCGTCGAAGAGCGTGTGGAACATGCCTCTAAATATCCGGAACTGCTTGTCCTGGTTGCGGAGCTTCTCAAAGAATTCGACCGCCATCGGGAGGCTCGCGACTTTGTCCGCCGAGCCCATCATGAACAGGATTGGCAGCGCGCAGAACGCGCTCTCGGGCTGCGTGAACCTTCTCTCCTTCTGCAGCGCCGTGCACGCTCTCAGAGTTTGGTCGCCCATGCGCATCGTCCAATGATCCGAGACCGTGAGCAGGTCGTTGTCGTAGTCCTCGAGGTACGCCGGATCCCTGCACAGCAGGCCAGGCTTCACGGCCGGCACGATCCGCGCTTTCGGGATCAGCGCGGACATGGGACGTGCGAACAGTGCCTGGAGCCGCAAGATCGGCGTCCACTCCACCGAAACCGACGGGGAAACGAGCACCACGCTGTCAAACGTGTGCTTCTCTGATAGTAAAGTGTGCAGCGCGATGAGCGAGCCGTACGACACGCCGCAGAGTATCAGCGGCACTGTCTCGTGCCGTAGTTGGTTTTCTGGTACAGGCAGCAACTTTGGGAAGATCGTCTGCTTGGCGAACGTGATGAACTCGTTCGTGTCATCGACAAAATACTGGAATTTCTCGGCGTGCGCGCGCATCTGATGTCTTCCCGAGTCGCTCTCGCCGTGGCCCAATAAATCGTATGCGGTTGCGCCAAAGCCGTGTTCACAGAGCTGCTCGTAGACATGGAAGTGCCGTCGCGAGTGTTCGCCCATGCCATGGAGATACACGACAATGCCGCGCAGTGGCGTGGTCTTCTTAGTCGGGAAGAGTGCCACGTACGAAAGCGACTGGCCGCGCACGTTGCGGAACGCGCCTTCTTCGTGGCGCAGCCACGACGGCATGTTGACCGAACGCCAGGAGCTCGGCACGCTCTCGCGGATCGAGTCCACGCTGCTGCGTGTGCGCCGCGAGTGGGACGACGACGACATCTATGTGTGGTTGGCGAGGACTCCTTCTTCTGTGCGTGTCGGAATGGATACTGGCCGGAGGGCTGGGCTGCCAGGAGCGGGCATTCAATCAGGTCGTGCATTTATTGTCGCGTCGCTGCTCGCTTGGTGCGGTTGCTGGCCTGAGGTCTGATGGACAGTCTTCGTTTGCGTCGTCCGTTGTGAAGCAGAGGAAGTCAAACATTGCATCACGAGATCATGATTGTTGAATTTATTTGACCGATTTGTGGCACATAAATCCTCTGTATAATATTTGTGTAAGAAATTAAGTGTTGATTAGCCTTTTTATAAATAAAAAAGGATCATGAAACATGATTCTCATTAGTGATTGGAGTGATTATTGGAGATTCATTGAACGTGGGACGTTTGTCCTTCCTTTTTCGTCCATCATCATCGGAAGCGTGGCGACTGTCTAAAACTGTAATTAACTCAAAGTAGAGTCAAATCTTGGTTCGACACAACATTTGAGCTTGACCTCGTCGAGTCGGGCCGGGATCTCTGACTGAAGCTGCTTGGGCTCGCCCACGCTCCACGCAGCAACTTGGACTTCGCGATCTGAGTCGTGCAGAGCATCGAACAGAGCTGCGCTGTGCTCGTAGTTCGCCTTGACACCACGATGCTCTCGCACTGCAAGCTGATCTGCTACTCGCGATGGTCAGATATGAAACAAGCCCATATGCATGGTACAGTTTGTTCTGAAACATCTCGGTGAAACTGTGCAGAGCAAGCTAACGATATTCGAAACAGGTGGCAAAACAATGTCCGAAATAGTGGTAGTTTTTCACCAACAAAACATATTTCGCAAAAACAATATGTTTTTGAGAGGAAAGACCACTACTGAAACCCACGAAGTTTGCCTTTTTGGATTAAATAAACAATGGTTTGTAAACTCATTAACAAATAGCATCTGAAAGGCGCATTTTATTTGTGGGCACGTGAGGGTAAACGCTCAGTGCTCACTGACAGCCATGCTCGCTTGCTCAATTCGGCGTCCACTCATGCAAGTCTGAACCACGTGCTGGTATCCTGATGCTGCAAACACAATTGCCCAGTCCTTGCTACGAAATGAGCTGACACCAGAGGCATCTTCATTTGGCCAGCGGCTCTCTTTTAGTTGAAGCCAAAATAGTACTACAGTCCTCTTTCGAAATACCAGTACCTCCAATATAGTACAGGCAAACCCCCCAAATTGAGACACCACTAAAATGACATACCCTTCCAAAAC
>JALBZZ010000436.1:0-25643 GCA_038051095.1 Globisporangium irregulare
CGGCGAACTGTCGTGGACGCTCTTCACGACCTGCAGCCGCACAAAGAGCTCACACTCACGCAGGACGCGCACGAGATACCTCGGGTTGAATGTGTAGCAGCCGTAGTTGGAGCAGCCTGCCGCAGAGCCTGTCTGGAGATCCCACTTGCCTCGGATCTGCGTCAGCGCCATGCCAAAGCCCTCGGGTGGCACAGCATGACACGATATCCCAGCTCCTGGGGGGCTCGGCGGATCACTCACGACGCGAAGCGTGAACCTGCTCAAGAAATTCGGCTCAAACGTCGAGGGAATCAGCACAAAGTCTCGCAGTTCCACGAGCAGCTCCGACGGAATCTCGATCATACAAAAACCTGGACGGTACTCGCCAGAACTCAGCACCTTGGGCTGGGAAGATGACGAGCTTGTGATCCCACAGACGCGCGCATTCGTGTGCAGTGCTGCTCGTAGATTCACCGGCGCGCTGACTGAAGCTGCGTCCTCACTCATCAATGACCCTTCCTCCAGGAAAATGTACAGACGACGGAGGCTCGATGCCGCGCCTGTGATTTGCACATGGTACTGCGGGTTCGTCATGAAGCTTGAAAAGTACGGTCGGCCACCCGCAGTCAGTTCGTCCCACTCGCCGTGCACCACCACGCTGCTCGATGAGTCGTTGATGGTCTGCGGCACCGCCTGGAACGTGAACCGCGATGTGGAGAACACCGAGATCGTGTAGTCGAGCGGCGCGAACTTCTCGTACTGCGAGGTCACGAGCGTCTAACATAAAGCAAAAGAGTCAAGCAACTCAATGAGAACATAATATCAGCACGGCAATAGTAAAAGCAAAGCACCATCACACAACTTACAAATGACGGCGCTTTGCCAGTCGCGAGGTCCACGTCGAGACTGACGAGCGTGTGCGGGTTGTTGCTGTACGCGCCGCGCCAGAGCGCGTTCTGGCTGTAGAACACGCGCTTGCCCATCTCTCCGTGGTACACGTGCAGCGTCAGGAACTGCTGCGATGCGTGGTCCACATCTCGCTCCACTACGCGAACATGCCGAGAGAGCAGTACCCACACCGTCGCGGACAGCATCGACTGCGCGCCTCCGTTCGTAGTATCGACACCGAACGTCAGCGAGTACTGTGGGTTGAAGCCCAGTGTGATAGCGTCATTCGCGGGACCGAGCTCCACGGGCCAGTGCTCGTGGCACACGTCTCGGTGTGGGAACAGCGCCGGGTTCCAGTTGAGATAGATGCTCTCAAAATATTTCTTAACAGAGTCCAGGTCGATCCAGAAAAGTCCGTCGTCACCATCACCGTCACTCGCACTGGCAGCACGACTGCTGCTATTGCTACTACCATTGCTGTTGATGTTGTTGCTCGAAGGGTAGAACTGCTTCTGATACGTGCGGAGGTCGTCGCCCACAGCGCTATCCCAGAGTTCCGTGTCAAAGTTCGAGAATGGGCCTTTCCAGCTCATCTTGCGCCACGGGTTCTTGAGCTGCAGCAGGCGCTGCTTGCGCTCGCCACCACCGCTGTCATTTGTTGATCGAATGATCTCATACACGTTCAGTACGGCGTACACATGCATGGGCACGAGTCCAATGCGCTTCGCCTCATCGCGCTCAATGTCGCCCGTCGACATGGTGATGATGCAGTCGCCAAAGTGGAACGCGCTCTTGAGCTGTTCCCAGAGCCGATCTTCTTTGTGCGCATTGGAGATCAAATCGGTGATCGCGATGCGTTCGGGGATCCAGCCCGTGAGCGCAAAGAGGTCGATGCCCGAGTTGCCGCCGGGAAAGTCGTAGCCACCGTTGAGTTTCAGGTACGCCTTCTCGATCAGACTTACCCAGAGCTCGTTCTCGCGCGTGGTGCAGGACGACAGCAGCTGGCCCGTGATGCTGCTCACGGGCAACAGGTCATCGATCACCACTTTCCTCGGCACGCCGTTCGCCCAGAGCTTGACCACGTACTTGCCGCTCGGGTTGTACACTGGGAGCTTGGTCTCCGGGTCCACCGGGTAGATGATGTTGGTGATCAGCGGTTTCTTGAAGCGCTGCTCGTATGCAGCCGCTATACAGAGCGACGCGACAAACGAGCAGTCAGTCACGATGTCCTGCTTCACGACCTGCGGGCTGATATTCGCGATCATCACGGGTGCCTTCCCACAGATCTGCGCAAACTCGCTCGGCCGCATCCACTGCGCGGCTTTCCGGATCTGCTTGGCCGACAGCGGCACTTCGCCGTCAGGGTCTTCAAACAACGCGGGCGTATCAAACTGCTCGTGGGTGTCCAGGTCGTCGAGCCAGGGCACAAAGATGTGCTCGTTGATGAGCGACGAGCGCCGCAGCACGTCCAGCTCTTGCAGGGTGTACGCCGCGCCGGGTTTTTGCTTGGGCTTGGTCTCTGTTGTCGCTCTTACTGAAGAAGAGCTGGCGGTGGTTGAGGCGTACGCTGTGGGGGCGATGCTCATCTCCTCCATCTCGGAGAACAGAGCGTCCTCGTCCTCCTCATCGTCCAGGTATCCTGGCGGCGGTGGCTCGGGCCAATCCAGCGACGAAAAGCTCATTCGCGTCTGTAAGAATGCGTCCGATGTTGACGAAGCGCTCCCACGCGCCGTGATCGCAGGGTTCGTGTGTTGCTGATACTGTTGCTGTTCTTGTTCATATGAGGGTGCTGTCGGTGCTCGTGGTGGCAGCGCTGCCACTACTGAATCTGTCGTCATCGCCGTCGTCGTTGCCAACGCCTCACGCTCCTTGAGCTTGGACACGTGCTCGATAACGTACTCGATTTGCTCCTTCACCGCAGCCTTCGCTCCAGCATCATCCGCAGAGAGAGCGCTGTACGCCTTCATGTACCAGTCGCCAGCCGACAGGTACGCCTCAATCACCGTATCCGCACCATCATCACCATCATCTCCAACCTCCTGCTCGATCTGTCTCGCCTGTGCGTGCTCCTCCATCGCACGGGCGAGCGCGTACTCCCCAGACGCCTCGATCTTGTCCACGCGCTCTCGCAATCCGTCGATCGCGTCCTGCACAAGCTGCCGCTTGGCCGCGGACTCGACGATCGCCAGTCGGCTGAGGATGCGGATCGCCTCGCGGAACTGCTTGGTCGCCTGCAGCAGGTCGCTGTCGTCCACCTCGAGGCTCTTGCCGCGCTCGGCGCACGCGAACGCCTCGGCGTACCGCTGCTCGGCCGAGTTCATGCGCCGCATGATCGACCAATTGGGCTTTTTCGATGGGGAAGTGGTAATGTGCATGAGAGACGAGTTGACGAGGTTGTTTTATGTTGAACAAAGTATGGAGCATTCAAATACAGAGATAGTATCAAGAAAGCTGCTTTTGGAGATCAAATATTCAAAGCTGCGACGTGTGAGAATGTAAATAACAGCAATTTATTGGATAAAATGTTGTATTTTGATTACAAATTTACAAAATTTTGTCCAATAAAAATACGTAAATGTGCAGCGATGGATGGACTTGTTCGGTTGCCATTCCAATTGATCACCTCGGATTGTGAGACGATCGATGGCCACAGGACGAGCAGCTTCGGCGGCGGCGCGCTCGCGACACGCGGTGCTCTCGCTCACGACCAAGTTCCGCCTACCACACGAGGGCATGGCCGATATGGAGTACCTCAGTCGGTGCGTAACCACATAGGCTCCTCATGCGTGTAACGTTCTCTCTTGTCATGCCTCCAGCATACTCACATCCACTTTTTTTCTTCCCGTGTTCGTTTATTCCCCCCACTCGAATGTTCTACAGAGGCTCTGCGTTCCTGCTGAACACTATCAACAGAGCCAACAAGAGAAACCAAGAGCATCGTGGTTTAGCTTTCATGGGCAGTGATCTCGTGGTGCTCACGTGCCAGCACGTGGCGTGTCCGTGGCTCTTCCCCAGGTACTTTGCCGACAAGTGGGACTGGCTGCAGCACGTGAGCCAGGAGTTCGTGCAGCACTCGCTGCAATTGCTCGAGCTCCCGCCAGTCCAAGTTATCTCCAGTATCGACCAGCAGCAGCAGACCAAGAGCCAGCAGGAGCTATTTGTGCCCAGAGTGCTGGAGGAGATCCCGCTCCAACGTCACGTGTGGCTGCACCCCTCGCGTGACCTCGCGATGCTGTCGCTGAGCGAGTCGCTGGCCGAAGTAGACTGGGACAAGTACACTGTGGGAAGTAATGATGACAAGTGGGACCTGGAGCTGCTCACGCTCTTGGACCCGGCGAAGAGCTGCGCGTCGGGCGACGTGGTGCTGTTCACGGGCCACAAGCAGTTCTCGAATAATAATAGTGCTTCTCAAGAAGATCCAAACCTAGCTGTTGAAGCTGCTGTGAACGACGTCGGCCAGTTCCCAAAAGAGATCCTGGGTCGATTCGTCGGTGAGAGCAGCCAGGGCCAGGCGTTCGCTTGGAGTGAGGAGATCCTGGAAGAAGGCATGTGCGGCGGCGCGGTCGTGAACGCCGAGGGTGACTGCGTGGGGCTCATTGAAGGCATCGTACCTCCGTTCGTCGAGCCAACTGGCGCTAACGTCGCTGTCGTCTCGTCCACTGCTTCCATAGAAGAGCAGGAGGCGGTGAGTGCGGCGGCCGCCGCTACGAACATGCGCAAAGCCCTAGAGAACCACGTGGCGTTCATCCCTTCAAAGGAGATTGCTGTATTCCTGCTGGAGAAAGGAGAGCAGCTGCAGACAGGTACACTGCTCGGCTTGGACGAAGATGAAGACGATCTTTGGTAAACAGTGAATCTAAAACAGAAGCAAGAGAGTGATCGTTGAGCCAGCGTCCACGAGTAGTCAATCTTCTGTGTTCAGCCACCCGCTGCATCAATGCACAGAGTTGAACGAGGGCAGGCACAAGTCCGAGATGATTCCAATTTGTAAGGTCTCAAAGACACCATCTCTGACCAACGGATCCTGATCAGGGTGGATTGTCTTCTTCGTCGCGCCGACAGCTCCAAGTATGTGATCCTTGTTGAGCCTCAGTCTCATTTACTGCAAGTGGCTGTGGGTGACGACTCTGGTTACGAAGTGATCGCTCAATTAGAGTGGAAAGAGATCCAATATTGCGAAGAGTGGCTTCCGAAAGGTCTGCTCGCAGTTTGGCCCTCGCGTCGCTTCGTATCCGTCACCACAACCGCTCCTGTGCTGAGATATAAGGGATCATCATAGAGTCTGCAAGCAAAACACTTGCCGATTATCTCTTCTTGGCGGCTCAACAGAGAGAGAGAGAAAGTAGCGAAGCGCGAGTGAGGCAAGTCCTTCTCAAGGATGGACGCCTCCGAGCGCTCGTCGGGCGGTAATAACAACAACCACACCGATACAATGGAAACGTCTTTCTCCGGTGCTGGAGCTGGCGGATCATCGTCTCCTCCCCCAAAGGACGATCCGCGCGTCGAATTCATTCGCAAGCTGGTCGTGCGCACGTTCCCGGCCGTGAAGCTCGACAAGCTCAGCAAGAAGTTCGCGTCTGAAAGCGTCGCCAGCATTCTGTTTGAGTTTCTCCACATGCCGGACGCGCGCTTGCTGCTGTTCACGGATCACGGGAACGAAGTCAACGGCACAGTCGAAGTGTACGCGATGCCTCCATCGAGGCTCTTTGGACGCTCGGGCAACAACACGTGCGTGCTGTACATGATCAAGACCATAAAGGCGGCCGTGAGCGTCGACCGGGTGCACGAAGAGATCCTCTCGGGCACGCTCGAGCGGAACGCGCTCGAGTCGCTCTCGTTGCTGCTGCACGAGATCCTGATCCCGCTGATTGGGAACCCGCGCAACCAACGTCAGTGGCCCGAGATCGTCACCACCTCGGTCATCAACAACGTGCACGGCTTCTTCTCGAGCCTGCAGATTACCGTGGGGCAAACCAAGGGGGCGACGTGCCTGCCGCTGCCCTGGGACCAAATCCTGACTGAGCACGCGAACGGCTCGTCACTGCTTTCGCCAAAGTCTCCAAGGTCGAATGGCGGAGGACTTGGATTTGGTGGAGGAGGAGGCTCGGTCTTGGGACCTGGCTCAGTCATGAAGGACCAGGTGCACGGTCTCGAAGGCTGTTTGATCACCTGGACCAAGCAGATCAAGAACATCCTAAAGCAGGACCCCGAGTCGATGCTGAGCAAGCGCCACCACGCGCACCTGGGACCCATGGAGGAGCTCCACTTCTGGGCCGCTAAGTCCAAGAATCTCAACTCGATTTTTGCGCAATTGCAGTCCGACAGCATCCGCAAGGTGCTGCAATACCTGGACACCTCCAAGAGCACGTACAACGTGCCGTTCGCGAAACTCTGCAAGGAAGTCTTTCTCGCACGTGCGGAGGCAAACGACAATAGCCACTTTCTACAGCCGCTGGCGAAATGGTTTGACAGCTTGAGCCACGCCGAAAGCTTTCCCGAGATCCGCGAACTGTTCCGCCCGATCTTTCACTTGATCTTACTCGTGTGGAAGTGTAGCCGGTTCTATAACACACCGACGCGGCTCGTGGTACTCATCCGGCAGATCTGCAACGAGATCATCCGCAAGGCCATGACGTTCCTCAACGGCAAAAAGCTCTTTGAGCTCATCGACCAGGACGAGCTCGAGCAGGCGAACACTATGCTGCTCGTCTCGCTCCAGGTCTGCGCGCACTTCAAAAGCGTCTACTTTGACTACAAGGCCAAGTCCACGGTCGAGGTCCCAGGGAACCCGTGGCGCATCCAGAACAATGCGCTCTTTGTGCGACTTGACGCGTTCCTCGAGCGCTGCCATGATGTATTAGAGCTCACGCAGACAATCTGCCAGTTCCAGAAGCTCGCGGTCATGGAGATCGGAGGGACCAAGGGCAAGACGCTGACCACGAGTGTGCACCAGATCTTCGCGGACTTCCAGGAGACGTTGTTGCAGATGAAGAACGTGCACTACGACCTCATGGACCTGGACTCCAAGCACTTTGAAGACGACTTCTACGCGTTCCGCTCCAAGAACAAGGAGCTCGAGCGCCGCCTCGCGTCCGTGATCAACCAGTCGTTTGACGACGCCAAGACTATCACGGGCCGGTTCAAGTGCCTCGACTGCTTCGAAGACCTGCTCGACCGGCAGATCATCAAGAACGAGCTCGAGCGTAAGCACATGATGCTCATCGCATCGTATTCGAACGATCTACATGTCGTACAGCAGATCTTCATTGAGAGCCGCGAGCACCCGCCGATCCCGTCGAACCTCCCGCCGTTCGCGGGTGCTGTGACATGGTGCCGAGGTTTAGCGGAGCGGATTCGCTTCCCCATGGAGAAGCTCAAGCAGATCTCACCGCGGATTGTGCTCGAGCGCGAGGACTCGAAAGAAGCGATGAAGATGTATACCAACATCATGGCGATGCTACAGGAGTACGAGGTGCAGATGGTCAAGCAGTGGGGCATCTCGATCGAGACGTCATCTAAAGCCAAGCTCAAGCTCCCGCTCATCCGGCGAGAGCTCGCTCCGGTCCTGGCGGTGGGTGCTAGGAGTAGTAGCCCAGAACCCACGCAGACTAGCTCAACGACTCAGCAAGCTCAAGTGCCGCCTGGTACACCACAACAACAGCAACCGTCAGGCTCTAGCTCCAACGGCTTGCTGTTTGTGAACTTTGATCCGGCGCTCGTCCAGTTGCTCCGTGAGGTCAAGTACTTCCAGCTCCTGGGCTTGGAGATCCCAGAGGACGCGCTCGCGATCTACAAGAAAGCCGAGGTGTTTCGACGCCAGACAGGCAACCTAGAGCTCATTGTGGACATGTATAACACGATCCACTCGAACCTGCTTCCCGTAGAGAGACCGCTTGTGAAGAGCTACCTAGAACGTATGGACCAGGCACTGAATAAAGGCATTAAGTCGCTCAACTGGAAGTCGCACGGCATCGACGTGTTCTTGAAAGAGGCGATGAGCGATGTGAACGAAGCGAACTCGCTGCTGAGCCAGATGAAAACCCACCAGGCACGTGTAAACGAGCTCCTTGAAGCCTGGAATGCGCCGCCGCTGCTCTTTGACCGCAAATCGAAAGCGTTGAGCGTCGAAGAGTTTGACGAGCTCCAGAAGACGCTGTGTCAGCAGAAGTACCATCTGATCAAGGAAGGCGGTAACGAGATTCACCGATTGCTCAAAGACACGCTCAAGTACCTCCGGGTCTCGCAGGGAAGTCCCGACTGGCGCGCGTACGTGGACTACGTGAGCGGCATGGTCGAGGACGGTCTCACACGCGTCGTGATCCAATCGCTTCGCCATTTGCGCGACCAGCTGGACCCAAAACGTATCGAGAACGACGACATCCCGGCGCTCATGGAAGTCGAGTTGGATCTGTACGGGAAGGATATTGTCTACTTTCCGACGATCCACTCGACGAGCACGAAGAACGGACTCCACGACATCATCATGCGCCGCGTCGAAGCAATTCTGTACTCGTCAACTGTGTTCAAGCGTCTCGACAGCTCGGAAGGCTCGTACTTGAAAGAGATGCGCGAGAACGTACAGATCCAGCAGCTCATCGCCGACGTTTCCTGCTTTCTCGACGAGAACGAGCGCGCGTGTGCTGCCTTTAGGGTCGAGTTAACCAAGTACGAGTACTTGTGGACGACCGACTTGCCACAGATGTTTCTCCAGTTTCTCGGCACTGCCTGGCGTCCGTATCCGTATGCTGCTGAGCTCCAGAATGGAGGAGGTCCTGGTGGTGTGGGCAATGGACGCATCGTGCACGCCGACCATCTTCAGATCTCCTCAGCGCAGAACACCCAGAACAATGCGAATGGTGGGGCAATGGCAATTGTCCCAGTAGGCAAGAAGTCGATGGTGCTTGGCGCGATTGGCGCAAGCGAGATGCCACCACCGCCCATGCCGGCGCAGCTGCTGGACCTCAAGCGCTTTGAAGAGCGCATCCAGTTCTTCCTGAGCCTACAGAACGAGATCTCCGAGTCGAAACACGTCAAGGATGTGGGCTTTATGCGCGTCAACTCGCTGCCAATCAAGCAGGCACTCTCGACGTGGGTCACCAAGTGGATCTACATGTTCACGCAGTACCTGCACGACCGCGTGGTGAACCAGCTCTCGTGGATGGACATGTTCATGCAGCGCGTGAATTTGGGGCTCGACCAGGAGATCGACAGCAACTACGCCGATCAAGAGAAGCTCGCGCTCATGAGCTGCATGCACTACATCCGCGACGTGCGCTGCCTCATGCGCGAGGATCTGCTGGTCAACTTCTCGCCGCTCAAGGAGATCGTCGCGCTGCTCAAGCAAAACGGCATCGCGCTCGACATGTCGTACATCGGCAAGGAGAATGTGCTCGTGTTCCTCGACCAGGCGCCGCTGCGTTGGGAGAACATGGTCAACAAGACGTTCAAAAAAAAAGAGGTGATCCAGCCGCTGCAGAATCACATGGTCGAGTCGATCCGCATCGAGATCGCGGACTTCCACCGGCGCTTGACGACACTCAAGGACGAATTCATGGTCGCCGCGCCGTTCCACGCGCCGGTGAGCAGCGCTGCGATTGCGGACGTGTACGAAAGCCTCGACGCGTACCATAACAAGCTGGCGCTCGTTGAGCAGGATGCCGCGCGCCTCATGGAGCTCGAAGACATGTTTGAGCTCGCTCCAAGTAAGTACGACATCCTAGGTTCGCTGAGAGCCGATTTCGTGATGCTCAAGCACATCTGGGACCTCGTCGCGCTCTTGGGCGCGGTGTTTGTGACCAAGTGGCAGCCGCTTCTGTGGCATGAAGTGAACACCGACTCATTGATGGAGGAAGTGGACGAGATTGAGCGACAGCGGCACGCTCTGCTGCCGTCCACGCGCTTCGTCAAGGACTGGCCGATCTACAAGTACCTGGAGCAGAAGCTGCACGAGATGACCGTTATCCTGCCGCTGATCAAGAGTCTGTGCTCGCCTGTGATGCGCGATCGCCACTGGAAGAGCTTGATGGTGCTCACCCGGAAACATTTCGACATGAATCTCAATGGAACTGGTCCTGGTGGTAATAATTCAGGTGGCGCTACTGGTATGGAAAGCAGCAACGGCAGCCAAGGCTCATCGACTGGCAATAGTTTGCTGCGCTTTGAAGAAGTGCTCAAGCTCGAGCTCTTCCGCTATGTGAACGAAGTGAACGAATTGGTCGAGATGGCGAACCGCGAGTTCAAGATCGAGCAGCAACTGCACGCGATCGAGACCACGTGGAACACGCTTGAGCTCGAGTTTGTACCTTACAAGACCGCAAATAGCTTGGCCTTGTCTGGCTCTTTATCTTCGAATCAGCACAAGTCCTCAAAGAAAGAGCTACGACGTATTGAGTCAGGTAGTGAGGGTAAGGACAACAACAAGTCCACCGAGTCTTTAGGACTCGCCGCCAGTCACAGTAGCGAGAGTACTTCAATGGGTTCAGAGTCTGGCGACGGCGATGTGCTGATCCTCAAGCCACCGAATGCGATCATTGAGCGCCTGGAAGAGCATCAGCTGCAACTGCAGACCATGGCGGGCATGGGCAAGTTCGTCTCGTACTTCCGGGACAAGGTGTTCGAGTGGCAGTTGCGACTGGGCAATGTCGACATCATCCTCAAGCTCTGGATGGCACTGCAGCGCCAGTGGTGCAGTCTCGAGTCGATCTTCCTGAGCGCTTCAGGGGACATCCAACGGCAACTGCCGTCCGAGTACCAGCGATTCCACCATGTGGACGAAGAGATGAAGGAGCTCTTCCTTGATGCCCAGCACTCGCCGTCTGTGTTAGTGACTTGCTGCCAGCGTGAAGGTCGAGAACATGTGCTCCGCGATCTGCAGGGCGAGCTCGAGATCTGCCAAAAGGCGCTGAATCAGTACCTGGACGGTAAGAAAGACGTGTTCCCGCGGTTCTACTTTGTCTCGAACGCATCGCTGCTCGAGATCCTGTCGAACGGCAACTCGCCGCCGCGGCTGCAGCCTCATTTCGGCAACTGCTTTGACGGGATCAAGGTGTTCGAGTTTGAGCTCGTGCACCCAAACGCATCCGCTCATCCGGCAGTAGCTGGGTCTGGTAGTGAGCGACATAAGACCTTGGCTGGTTCAGCGTCCTCAACAGCCATCGTCGAGCGGTACCTGGCGATGGCGATGGTCTCGAAAGAGGGCGAGATTGTGCGCTTCATGGACTCGCATCTGATCCACGGCCCGGTCGAGAACTGGTTCAACGACCTCGTAACCGTCATGCAAGACACTTTGCGACAGCGGATCTTTGATGCGGTCGAGAGCAGCGCGCTCTGGGGGGTCGACGCGGCTCGGCACATGTGGGTGTTTGATTACCCAGCTCAGGTCGCGCTCCTCGCGAGCCAGGTTGTGTGGACTGAAGAAGTCGAAGCCGCGCTGGAAGAGCTCGAGAATGGCACTGAGGACGCAGTGAAAAAATACTGGGACATCTCCACCGTTCGCCTCGAAGAGCTCATCAAGCTCGTGCAGGGCGAACTGCGCGCGCTCGACCGGCAAAAGATCATCACGCTCATCACTGTAGACGTCCACGCGCGGGACGTCGTGCAGTCGCTCATCACAAAGAAAGTGAACTCGTCACTCGATTTCCAATGGCAGTCTCAGCTGCGCTACTACCTCGCGACGGTGTCCACGAGCACGGGGAACAAGAAAGAGGTGCACATCAAGATCTGCGACTTCCGTTCGTTCTACAGCTACGAGTACAGCGGCAATTGCGGACGCTTGGTGATCACGCCGCTCACGGATCGTTGCTACGTCACGCTCACGACGGCGTTGCGTCTCTGTCTTGGCGGTGCTCCCGCTGGTCCTGCCGGTACGGGAAAAACTGAGACGACGAAGGACCTCGCAAGAGGCATGGGGCTCCAGTGCTACGTGTTCAACTGCAGTGACCAGATGAACTACAAGACGATGGCCGACATCTTCCGAGGGCTTGCGCAGACTGGCGCCTGGGGTTGCTTTGATGAGTTCAATCGTATCTCAGTGGAGGTGCTGTCTGTTGTGGCGACCCAGGTCAAAACTGTGCTTGACGCAACGACGCTGTTGGCGATTCCTCGTGGCTCCACGGCGGCATCATCATCAGGAGGCGAAGGCGGTCACGAAGCGAGTACCGCGTCGACGATTATGGTCATGCCGCGCTCAGGCACGTGCGATTTTTTCGGCAAGACGATCGCTCTCGTACCCACCGTGGGGTTCTTCATCACGATGAACCCCGGGTACGCCGGCCGCGCGGAGCTTCCGGAGAACCTCAAGGCGCTCTTCCGTTCTTGCGCGATGATCAAACCGGATTTGCAGCCAATTTGCGAGAACATGCTTATGGCCGAAGGTTTCCTGAAGGCTCGTGCACTGTCAGTCAAGTTTGTGACGCTCTACGACCTCAGCAGCGAGCTGCTCTCCAAGCAGAAACACTACGACTGGGGGTTGCGCGCTGTCAAGTCCGTGCTGCTCGTCGCGGGGAGTCTACGACGCGCACAGGCGGTGCTCTCGGAAGAGGTCGTGCTCATGCAGGTACTGCGGGACTTCAATACGCCGAAGATCATGCCTTCGGACTACCCGGTGTTCCTGGGTTTGCTCAACGACCTGTTCCCCAAACAGCAGCTGCCTCACATGAACAACGACGTGCTCAAGGCGAAATGCGTCAAGATCTGCCAGCAGTTCAAGCTCCAAGCTGAGGAAGGCTTCCTGAAGAAAGTGACCGAGTACGAGGACGTGCTCAAGGTGCGACACAGCGTCATGCTCATCGGCCCCGCAGGCTGCGGCAAGAGCACGATATGGACGACGCTTGCTGCCTGCCACAACATTAACCCCTCGTGCTCTACTACTCTAGGTAGCAGTAATGAGGCTGTGAAGCCCGTGACGGTGTTTGAAAGCGTCAACCCAAAGGCCATCACGGCCGACGAGCTCTACGGGTACATGACGCTCGACAACGACTGGAAGGACGGCGTGTTGTCCTCCGTGATGCGCAACATGTCTAAGGATATCGCCCCATACAACGAGTCCCAGAACTACAAGTGGGTCGTACTCGACGGTGACATCGACGCTGTCTGGATCGAGAGCATGAACACTGTCATGGACGACAACAAAGTGCTGACGCTGGTGTCGAACGAGCGCATTCCACTCACCCACTCGATGCGACTGGTGTTTGAGATTTCGTCACTCGTGAACGCGACACCAGCGACAGTCTCGCGAGCGGGCATCATCTACGTGCACGATGGAGACATTGGTTGGCACCCGTTCGTCGAGTCCTGGGTACAGCAGCGTGTCAGTGCGAGTGAGAGCTTAGTGCTCCCCGGCCTGTTCTCCAAGTACGTCGAAGCACTCTTTGCGTTGCTTCGTGAGAGCAAACTGCAGCCGATAGTGCCGATCAGCGCGATCGCGATGGTCGAGACTTTGTGTCGCTTACTGGATGGTGTGCTGCGCACCGTGAACGAACAGGACAAGACGCCCGATGTGCTGGAGAATGCGTTCATCTACTGCGCTTTGTGGGCGTTTGGCGGCGCGCTCGACGGCGACAAGGCAAACGACCAGCGCAAGGTCTTCTCAAGTGCGCTCAAGTCGATCGCAAAGTACAAACTGCCACCAGTACCAGCGAATACCAGCAGTAGTACCTCCAGTAACAGTAGCTCAGGAGACGCGATGTCAGTGCACAGCATGAGTCTCTTTGATCTGTACTACGACGTCGTGAAGAACGAGGTATTACCCTGGAGCGACAAGCTGCCAGTATCAACTGCCGTGAGTGGCGACGGTCCGTTTTACTCACTCATCATTCCTACTGTCGAGTCCACGCGCGTGCACGCGCTCATGGACCTCTTGCTGCAGAGCTCGCACCCAATCCTCCTCGTTGGCTGCAGTGGGTCGGGCAAGTCCTCGATTGCCCAGGACCACCTCAGAGGTCTGGACGATGAGCTCGTGTCGGCGTACATCAACATGCACCACTACATGGACGCCCGTCAGCTGCAACTGCGCCTCGAGCAATACGTGGAGAAGCGGTCGGGTCGGGTCTTTGGCCCCACGCACAACCGCAAGCTCATCTACTTCCTGGACGACCTGAACATGCCATTTGCCGAGATGTACGGCACACAGACAGCGCTGGCACTGCTGCGACAGTACATGGATTACGGAGCCTGGTACGACCGCCACGATCTCACGGTCAAGAAAACGATCCAGGACGTGCAGTTGCTGAGCTGCATGAACCACAAGGCCGGTTCGTTCACGATCAACCCGCGGCTGCAGCGCCATTTCTCCACATTGTGCATCAACATCCCGCCAAAGCAGGACCTGGCCATGATCTACTCGAGCTTGCTGAGTCAGCATCTGGTGAACTTCTCAGACAAGATCAAGAAGCTCGTGCCATCGATCGTCGCCGCATCGATCGACTTGTACTACGACGTGCGCGCCAACTTCCTTCCGACGGCGACCAAGTTCCACCACGTGTTCAGCATGCGCGATCTCAGTGCAGTCTTCCAGGGCCTCTTTATGTCGAAACCCGAGTCTTTTCTCAATCACTCGCTCAAGTTTGCGCGAATGTGGCTGCACGAGTGCTACCGCGTGTTCAGCGACCGCATGGGAACGGCGAGCGAGATCCAGCGGTTCACGGAGATGGCGGTTGAGCAAACGAAGAAGCATCTCGAGGAAGACCAGACCGAGCTCTTTGCGACGCCACTCATTTGCGTAGGCTTTCTCAACAGCGACTCTAGCTCAAGCTCGAGTGGCAATGAGAACGATGGCGAAGACTCGGTGCTGGTCAACTACGCGCCTGTGCTCGAGAAGTCCCAGCTCACTTCGTGCCTGGAACTCAAGCTCAAGGAGTACAACGACGTGTTCCCGGTCATGAACCTGGTGCTCTTCGACCAGGCGCTCGAGCACATCACGCGCATCGTGCGCATTCTGTCCAACCCGCGGGGCAATGCGCTGCTCATCGGTGTTGGTGGCTCAGGAAAGCAGTCGCTCTCACGCCTCGCAGCGTTCATCTGCGGATATGCACTCAGCACGCTGAGCGTCAGCGCATCGCCTACGTACGGCATGAATGAGCTAAAGGAGGACCTCAAAGACGTGTACCGGAAAGCTGGAATCCGCCCCGCCAAGCCGCTCGTGCTGCTGCTCACGGACTCGCAGCTGAGCGATCCGCATTTCCTCGTGCCCCTGAACGATCTCTTGACTTCCGGGTATATCCCCGACCTCTTTGGCGTCGAAGAGATGGACGCGATGATCAGTTCGCTGCGGCTTGAAGCCAAGGTGAAGGGCATCCCCGATACAAAAGAGCAGCTGCAGGAGTTCTTCTACGAGCGCGTGAGGAGCAATGTGCACCTGATCCTGGCATTCTCGCCCGTGGGCTCGGATCTACGTGTGCGGTGCCGCAATTTCCCGTCTCTTGTGAGCTGCTGCGCGATTGACTGGTTCCACGCGTGGCCGAAAGAGGCACTCGTGGACGTCTCATTCCAATTCCTCAAGGATGTGGAGCTGGGCACCCAGGCGATCCAAGAAAATGTGTGTCACCACATGGCGGAGATACACTCGTCCGTGACCAGTGCCAGCGTTCAGTACGAGCGCAGCTACGCGCGGTACAACTACGTCACGCCGACGTCGTTCTTGGAACTCATTCGATTCTACCGTATGCTGCTTTTTAAGCGACGACAGGCGCAGTCAGTCAAGATCAAGCGTCTGGAAGTCGGCCTCGCAACGCTCAAGAAGACTGCAATGGACGTCGCTGAGCTCCAGGAAGAACTCCGCAAGACGATGAAGAAGGTCGACGAGCGCAAGAAAGCGACCGACGCGCTGCTCGAACAAATGGGCAAGCAGCGTGGGGACGCAGAAGTTAAACAGCGCCGAGCCGATGACGAGCGCGCAAAGGCAGCGAAAGCCGCCGAGATCGCTAGCACCATCGAGGCGCAGTCTGCCGTCGAGCTCGCGATCGCCAAACCCGCGCTCGATGCCGCGCAGCAGGCTGTCAACTGTCTGAACAAGGCGTCGCTCACAGAGCTTAAGTCCATGGGGAAACCGCCCGCGGGGGTCGAGAAAGTGACGGCGGCCGTACTCATGCTCGTGAAGAACGAGACCAAGAACTTCAGTTGGGACAACGCGAAGAAGATGATGGCGAAAGTTGACGTCTTCAAGCTCCAGCTCGAGCAGTTTGACAAGGAGAACATCCCGGCGGACATCGTCGCACGCGTCGACCCGCTGATCAACGAGGACCCGAACTTCAACTTTGAGAAGATGAAGAGCAAGTCGGTTGCGGCGGCGAACCTGTGCGTCTGGGTCGTCAACATCATCGCGTTTCACCACGTGTACGTGCGCGTAAAGCCGCTCATGGACACGCTGGAGGAGGCGCGCAAGCAAAAGGCTGACGCGGACGTGGAGCTCGCGGCGGTGCAGAAGCTCGTGGCCGAGGTCGAGGCTCAACTGAACGCGCTACAGTTGTCGTTTCGAGACGCGACGAACGAGAAGGCCAAGGTAGAGGCTGAAGCCCACGCGTGCCAAGAGCGGCTCTCACTCGCTGAGCGACTCGTGAACGGGCTCGCGTCTGAGAATGAGCGCTGGAGTCGCGAGATCGATGCGTTGAGGGCAGGCGAGAGCGCGCTGATTGGCGATACGCTGTTGGCGGCGGGCTTTGTGAGTTACATTGGTGCGTTCAACTCGAACTTCCGGTCGCAGTTGTGGAAGAACACGTGGCTGCCGGACCTGCTCACGAGAGAGATCCCTATTACACTTAGTCTCAACGGCGGAGGTGACGGTGATGCAGGACGGAATAATGGTGGAGGCTCTCGTAGCGGTGGGATAGACGATCGCGTGGCGCTTACAGGTGACTCAGACGGCATGGGTGGCGGTAATGACTCGTCGTCGTCGCTCCATGGTACGTCTTCTAACGGAGACGACAGCAATGGCAATGGCGAGAATACAGGCCTAGCCAGTGCGAATGGCGTCGACCCCGTTGAAGTGCTGAGCGACAGCAGCGCCGTGGCGCAGTGGATGAACGAGGGGCTGCCGGCCGACCGGATCTCAATTGAGAACGGGTGTATCATCACGTCCTGTAAGCGCTGGCCGCTGCTCGTGGACCCCCAGCTCCAGGGCATCAAGTGGCTGCGCTCGCGGGACTTTGAGGGCGAAAAGGACGAGAACAAGCCAACAAATCCAAAGCCTCACAAGGGCGACCGACAGCAGCAACACCAGGAAGGAAGCAGTGATCATCACGCCACAAAGCACGACGAAGCAGTCGACGCGAACGCGTCAGCTGATCATCTGCCACTCCTCCCACCGCTTGTGATCCTCCACCAGTCCCAGAAAAACTGGATGAAGACCCTGAAAACCGCAATCAGTGGCGGTCAGAGCGTGATCCTCGAGAACCTGGGCGAAGTGATCGACGCCGCGCTCGAGCCCGTGCTCATGCGCCAAGTGTACAAGAAAGGCCGGAACTGGTTCCTGCACTTCTCTGCAGAGGAGATCGAGTATGATCCTCGCTTCAGGTTGTACTTACACACCAAGTTGCCAAATCCGCACTACCGCCCTGAGATCCTCGCGTACTGCACGCTTATTGACTTTAGCGTGACGGAGAAAGGACTGGAGGACCAGATCCTGGCTAACATTGTCAACTTGGAGCAGCCTGCGCTCGAGAAGCAAAAGCAGGCGCTGCAGCAGGAGTTCAACGGGTATCAGATCCAGCTTCTGCATCTCGAGAACCAGCTTCTCGAGAGGCTTTCGAATGCCCCCGAGGACATTTTGTCCGATGTGCCCCTGATTGAAGGCCTCGAGAAGACCAAACTCACTGCAAACGAAGTCACCGTTGCGCTCTTGAAAGGGAAAGAGGCAGAGAAGGAGATCAACTTGGCGCGCGAAGTGTATCGGCCCGTCGCGAACGAGGCAAGCATGATGTACTTCTTGATGGGCCAGCTCTGCAAGGTGAACCACATGTATCGGTACTCGCTTGAGTCGTTCATGACGTTCTTCTACGTGGCGATGGGCACAGTGGCTTGCCCCACAAGCTCAATAACAGCCGAGATTTCAGGCAATAGTAACACTACTGGAGGCTTCCAGTCCTCAGTCGCGTCGTACTCGGCAGCGTTTGAGCGGGCCCCGATCCTGAAAGAGGCGCTGAGGTGGACCATGTTTGCGATGGTCTCGCGCGGACTCTTTGAAGAGCACAAGCTGCTGTTCCTGACTCAGCTGGTACTTTCATTACTGAGACGCGGAGTGATCGGTCTCAACAGTGGCTACAACGAAGAGAATGCGCGTTTTCTACTACAAGGACCGAAGGTTGTCGGTCCCGAGAACTCGGTCCCGTGGCTCAGCGACTCGCAATGGCAGTCGCTGCAGGCGTTGATCACGCTCGAGCCGTTTGAGAGGTTCGTCGCCGACCTCGAGGAATCCGAGGCGAGGTTCAAGGAGTGGTACAATGCCATGTGTCCCGAGACTGAGAAGCTGCCGCTCGACTGGCGCGAACTCGACAAGTCGGCGCCGTTCCTGAAGCTGCTGGTCGTGAAATGCATGCGGCCGGACCGCTTGACCCAGGCAATCAGCAACTTTATCGTCACGACACTGCCGAATGGCGCGCAGTATCTGAATTGCGACGCCCAGCTCAACAGCTTTGCGATCCTGAGAAGTGTGTTCAAGGAGAGCACGCCCTGGACGCCCATGTACTTTATCCTCTCGCCAGGTACCGACGTCGTAGGAGACGTGGACAAGCTCGCTGTGCAGGACCAGGAGCGCATCAAGGGTGTGGACTACCACAACATCGCGCTCGGCCAGGGCCAAGAGAGCATTGCGATGAAGACGCTGCAGCTTTCGGTTGAAAACGGTCACTGGGTTATCCTCAACAACGTTCACCTGATGCCAAAGTGGCTGCTGGAGCTCGATAAGTGGCTCGAGCAGATCTCCAAGGCCAGTAAGACTGCTTCATATGCATCTCTGAACCTGAATGTATCTCAAATGAATGCTGCGAGTGACGGTGGTGGCGATGGTGGCGGTAGATCGCGATCAATCGTCGCCAGCTCTGGCGGGCTGCACCCAAATTTCCGGCTGTTCGTCACGAGCGATCCGTCGCCCAACATCCCGATCGGGCTGCTCGAGCGCTCGATCAAGCTCACGAACGAGCCACCGACGGGGCTCAAGGCGAACGTCAAGCGCGCGTTCTGCTGCTTCAGTAAGGCACAGGTGGATGAGCTCGAGCCGCGCACGCGCTGCATCCTCTTTGCAATGTGCTACTTCCACTCGCTCATGCTCGAGCGCAAGAAGTTTGGCGCGCAGGGCTTCAATATGATGTACCCGTTCGCGGCGAGCGACCTGATCGCGAGCAGCACGGTGCTCAAGAACTACATGGAGAACGCCCCCGCGCGCGTGCCCTGGCAGGATCTGCGCTACTTGTTTGGCGAGATCATGTACGGTGGCCACATTGTGAACGAGCTCGATCGGCTGGTGTGTGGCACCTACTTGAGCTACTTTCTGCGCGATGAGCTCCTCGAAGAGCTCTCGATGGTGCCGTATGGTGACGACGCGGGCTTAGGTGGTGGTAGTGGGGGAGGAAGTAGTGGCGGTGGTGGTGGTGGCAATGGCGACGCGGGTGCTGGAGGTGAGTCGGGAGGTGGTGGCGAAACCGGAGGCTCGATGCACCAGCGCCGCGAATTCCTCGCGCCAAAGCTCAGCTCGGGCTTCGACCGGATTCTCGAGCACATTGAAAATACCCTGCAGAACGACACCCCCACTGCCTTTGGCCTTCACCCGAACGCCGAGGTCGCATTCCGCACCGATCACGGCGAGAAGCTCGTCAAGACGATTCTCACTTTAACGAGGAGCGACAGCGCAAAGGGGGCGAAGGAGAGCGCCGATTCGATCCAAATGGTCGCCGAGGGCGTGCTTCAGGACATTCTTGAGAACTACCGCGAGTTCCGGTTCGACATCCAGGAGCTCTTCTTCAAGACCTCCGAGAGTCTCAGCAGCAGCTCTTCAGGCAAGGGTGGACGTAGTGCATCTACTGCTGCAGCGCTGGCGGTGGCAGCAGCAGAAGAGATGGATCCATACCAGAACGTGCTCCTACAGGAGTGCGAGCGCATGAACGAGCTGCTCTCCGAGATGACGAGATCGCTCATGGAGCTTGAGATGGGATTCCGCGGCGAAGTCACGCTCACCGAGGCGATGGAGAGCCTCGAGGAGTGTCTCTACTACGAGAGAGTACCACCGAGCTGGGAGGCGGTGGCGTTCCCGTCAAGACGGTCACTCGCACCTTGGCTCGCAAACCTACAGCAGCGAATCACGCAGATGCAGGACTGGAGCGCGCAGGCACCGGAACTCCCCCTGGTGCTCTGGTTCCCGGGACTTTTCAATCCTCAGTCCTTCCTCACAGCGGTGCTCCAGACCTGTGCGCGCAAGAATGCGCTGGAGCTCGACAAGCTGAGCATCATGACCGACATCATGAAGCGCAATGTCGACGCGATCGATGCGCCTTCGCGGGATGGGCAGTACATCCACGGCTTGGCTCTGGAAGGCGCGCGCTGGGATTTCGGCAACGGCATGCTGGACAACAGCCTGCCGAAGGAGATGTACGTGACGATGCCAGTGATGAACTGCAGAGCAGTCGTGGCGGCCACGACAACTCGGAAGGAGAATGCTTCAGGACCAGGTGGAGGAGCGGCAAATGCGTTTGAGTGCCCAGTGTATAAGACCCAGCAACGCGGCCCAACGTACGTATTCACGGCGCAATTACGCACCAAGTCGCCGCCGTCCAAATGGATCCTTGCCGGTGTGGCGTTGCTCATGGAAGTCGTGTAGCTAGCTAGCTATAGGACTTTCAGGACTCCTGTTGAGCAGTCACCCACCCACCCAACCAGAAACTGCACGTACACGTAGACCAAGGGCATCAAAGGGAAAGAAGCCCGTTTCACACGATAATCCTGGATGGAACTCAAATGTTCTCCTCCATATCCGATCTATTGATCTATTATCACACCATCATCCATTCAGTATCAGATACCTTCCCGACCTCATGCCCAGCTGAGCTTTAATTAGTTGGCTTCAAAGAGCGAGGGTGAGGAAACTCTGAGCCCTCTTGGCCCATTTTGGGCTTTGCTATCACTCAATCGCTTCTCTCTTTCTTTCTCTCTACCGTCAGAACCTCATCAGCGTAGCGAGCTAGCTACCTGGCCCTCATTTGATATTGGTCTGCTCAGAGACCTCGTCGCGATGTCGTTTTTCACGAGCAACGCGTACGCATCGTTTCACCAGCACCTGCCGCCGAACATGCAAGGGCTCCAACCCGACAACAAGGTGTCCGCCGCAGCCTCCCGTTCTTCAGGGTCCTCCATTGGCAAGAAGCTCTCACCTCAGAAGCAGGCGCAGACTGACACCAAGAACAGCAACAACAACAACAGCAGCTCTTCACTCGCCAGGCGAATGCTCGATAACTCGTCCTTCGTAAGCACAAGCTCGACGACATCGACGATCAGCGAGTTTGATCCGCTCTCGCCGCTTAATCTTACGCGCGCCGCAGACCCATGGTTCGGCAACTCGCTGTTGGTGAATACACCCTCGAACAGTATGGACGCGTCTACCGGAGCGTCACTCAAGGTGTACGATCAAATCGACGATGAGGACTGGGGCGAGTTTGTCAACTTTGGCTCGCAGAACAAGGAACACGATCGAGACGAGCATGCGTTTGAGGTTAATCAGACGGCGTCCAAAACTCGACGTGCGAGCAACAAGGCCGCCAAGTTCGAGCGCGAGTACGAAGGCTGGCAGCGCATTCCGCGAGCCAACTCGGGCGAGAGCAATGGTGATGGAGAAGAGGACGATGATGACGCTGGTAAACGATGCCTCGACGATCACAAGGATATGTACAAGGCACTCCCGTACCAATTCCAGCCTCAGTCTCAACAGTATCACCGACACGGCTCTCAGAACCTAGGGCCGTATCCGCAAAGGCGTCCAAGTGGCACGCTCGAGTCGTTCGCCTCGGCTGTGCTATCCAAGCTCTCGTCGTTTCGGACTGCTTCTACAAACGACAAACCAGCCTCGTTGCCCTCCTCCTGGTCGACTCGACTCTTCTCGGGCAACGAAGAGACCGAAGCAGCCCCCGCGCGAGGCTACGACTCGTACGACGTCACGTTCGAGAAAGGTCCGATCGGTCTGGAGCTCGAGACCGACTGGTACGGCCGTCAGGCGGTTGTCAAAGGGTTCCGCAAAGTACTCAACAACCAGGATGGGTCAGCTTTTCAGTGCGGCATCATCCGAGTTGGCGACGTGCTCACGGCAATCGATGGCGACTCGTGCCTCGAGATGAGCTTCCAGGAGACGCTCGCCAAGCTGCGGGAGGTGAGTAGCCGCAAGCACGTGCTGCACTTCAAGTCGCTCGAGGCTGCGGGCGACCTGAGCGTCTACAACAACGACATGGACATCATCCAGGCCAAGAAGTTCATCCACCAGCACAAGGAGAAATTCTACCGCCAGCCACCCCCGACAATCAACAAAGAGGGCAAGCCACAGCTCATCCTCGGCTGCGTGGAGCGGCTTCGTGGGGAGACCGTCACAGCGTTCAACTTCCACCGCGAAGACACAGGCGAGTTCATCCTGGCGTGCTCCTGTGTGAACGAGTGCACAGGTGCATTCATCTTCCACACACTGCAGGACTCGCATCTGCGCGCGTTCAAGGACCTGCCGCAGAGCGAGGACTCGGCCGTGTACCTGGGGCAGATGGTGCCAAACTTCCTCGGCACGGACTTCACGGTGCTGGACCACCAGCAAAAGCGCCGCAATGAGCTGGGCTTGCTGGTCTACAGCTCGAATGTGCTAGGAAGGATCCCAAACTTTCTCAAATGCGTGTTCCCTCGACAGCCTTCAGTCCCAGCTAACAAAGATGATGAGAGCACGGAAGTTGATGAGGAATTCAGCGCTTCTCGACAGTGGCCGCGCGCAGCGACGACGGGTAGCGGCATGGGCAGCAACAGCGCGTCGTTCAACCTGCACAACACGATGATGGACCGCAACGGTAGCATCTCGGAGCGCTACAAGAACCTCAAGCAGCAGCGCCGCCTGTCGCTCGTCGAGCGCCTGCGCCACTTCTCTCTCGACGACTTGGAGACGAGTCTCGAGTATGCGGGCGGCAACATCGAAGCGCTCTGGCACGACTCGGACGACCACGAGAGCCGCTCGCGCGCGATGCGCATGAAACCCTCGCGCTCGGCCTCGACCCAGAACCTGTCGACTCCCTACGGTGCGGTCGAGCAGAACGATTTCCAGTGCGACTTGCTCACGTTCGAGACCAAGAAGCCCGCGTGGAACGACGAGCTCGGCGCCTGGACGCTCAACTTCCACGGCCGCGTGAAACTCGCGTCCAAAAAGAACTTTTTGATGGTGCCCGAGCAGGGCAACGAGCAGATGGAGGCCGAGTTCTCCGACGAAACCATCTACCTGCGCTTCGGCAAAGTGACCAAGTCGCGCTTCTCACTTGACTACCAGGCGCCGATCTCGCCGCTCATGGCGCTCGCGATCGTCTGCTCCTCCTTTGCGCACAAGATCGCGGTGACGTAGGAGTGAGAGAGGAGATTTTCAGTAGATGCATGAGAAGTAAACGAAGGACTGGAACTGAGGGCCGTTTGCAAAAATGGGTACAACGCGTAGCCGTCTGGGATTTCATGGCTGCTAACGTCCAATGCACCCCCACTCACAAACAAGGCTGAAGATGATCAGAGACTCAGCGCACAAGAAAGGCAGATTATTGTCGTTTCTCAGTTTGGTCAATCCTTCCTCTCTCCTTCGCAGAAGCTGATCGAGGAAACCAACCACCCAATCCCTTGGGGAGTTGTTCGAGTTCTTTGTGTTATAAACGAACGTCATTCCAAAAATAATCCCGAGAGAATGCTAAAATAACCAACGAGCCTCCGCCAAGATTGTTCGACTGAGCCTCGGGCGAACATCACGGGTTCGAGTTGGGGAGAGTTTACCTGAATCATGAAGGTCACCGACTCGAGTTCGCGGGTGAATAACATTGGAAGCCCCTCGAAGCACCACCTTCAGGGTTTGGCAGTCGCATCTGGTACAACCTCCACCTCACAGGTGGCTCTGCTCCCGCTCGCCACAAGCGGAGGTGCTACCAATCAGCTTTCTCCTGTTTCAAGCAAACCAACACGGACCTTTCGCCAGGTAGCAGCGACCCTGATCACCGTGCTCAGCTGGCTCGTGTGGTTTCTCATGGCGCAAATCATGCTCCTGCAGTTCCTGAGCCTGTTCTGGACCACGACGACCACGGAGGTAGCTGCGAACTACGGCCAGAGTCCTCCCAACAGACTCAGCGAGATCAACGGCCTCAACGACGATCCGTTCAGCGACCGAGCGATCGTCTGCGTACTCCAAGGGAGATCGCACCTACCGCTCACCGTCAACGACGCGCTCATGCTCGGTGCCACCCAACTACTCGTGAATGACTCGACAAACTCGCCATCAGCATCACCCATCAACGGATATCGCATCGTGAAACGAGCGATGAGCTCCATGACCCCTGACGCCAAGGCTCTGTACACCCACACCTGCTCCGTGATCGCAATGATCCTAGATGCGATCTTGGAGAGATGCACGCTTCTCAACTACAACATCATGCGCGACCATCTGCGGGTTGTCGACGACATCGATAGCACAAACACGTACCTCGTCGGGGACTCACTGCCGATCCTGATGATGCCGTACTGGGACAACTGTTTCGTTGGGCGGTTTGCGGTCCCAGGGGCGGACGGCAGCGCATGCATGTTCCGCCTTGTCGGCAAGTACAGCGATCCCGCGATCCCAATTCCGTTCTTCTCTGTGGTCAATCGGTCGGCATTAGAGTCTACGACGATCGAGTGGCTCCACCATCCCGACGGCAGATAGGGCAACGGTTGGTACAAGGACCTCGAGGGAGACAAATGGTATTCGGACATTGTTGACAAAGAGCTTGGTGATGCTGGCCTCACACCCGCGTGGTTCAACATGTTCAAGAGCGATCCAAAAGTGTGTGAGGACCCAAAGCAGTGCGCACCTACCTTCACAGACAGCTGGTGACCCAAGTTCAGTGGCACAGTGACAGGCACGTTGAGGACCTCAGTCACAGTCATGAGCGGCAAATGACTCGGTCTGTTCCAAGTACACGCACGCTTGGTCAACGCGGTCAAGAGCGTCTACGACTGGGTGACGTTGCTCTCGAACGCGGTCATCCTCTAGATCCTCATCCGCTGGTTACTCGCGATAGTCACGCTGCATCGTGGGTACTACAGTCTCGGCGGCGTCTCGAGCCCACATTATATCCAGAGTCACTGTAGCAGCACAGGCATCGGGTGCCTCACAAACTTCTACAACTTCAAGTTCCTGCCGCTGTTGCTGTTGCCACGCCTCAAAATGGCGCTGTTCGCCTTCTGGACATCTGGGTGCGTCATTTAAGGTTCGCAGCGCGCGTTGTCAGGAACCTGGTTCATGTACCCAGCAATCGCCGAGGTGCTGCTGCTCCACTTCAGTCTGCTCAACCTGCTCACAAAGTTGACGCATCGGTGAATCAGCGATGCGCTGTTCGGCCCCACGCTCATCTTCTTCTATGTGCTGCATCGATTCCGCGACTCTATCGCAAGCTCGGATCTGATCGAGTTCGACAGCCGCGTGGCGACGCTCATTTCGCTCGCATAATTCGACGAGATCACGTTTCTTGACCTGTCTGTGTCGTATGTTGCTTGTCATGGCGCGCCTGGTTTCCCACTCTTCAATTTGCCAGCAACTGCAACAACAGCAG